>JARSSU010026585.1:0-15284 GCA_029619165.1 Eurosta solidaginis | reverse complement strand
TATTTCCAGATTTTGGTCCCAACTATAAAATTATCAGCTATAACATAACTATAGATGCACGTTATAGCTTCTCATATGCGCTATGTATATGTAGGTGATACTTCGACAGATAATTGCCTACTTTTGGGAGCATCTCAGATAAGATATATGCATGTGTTTGTGCGTCTCTCTCCGCTGCGTGTACATACATATGTGTAGACATAATGATGGACTCGTTTATGTAGATACAAGTGACTGCCTGCTTTACTGTTGTTGTGGGTTCATTTACTTAGCATCAGACTAGGGATGTGAGTGTCACTAATATTCGTCACAATATATATCTTAATTTGTGACACCGGCCTTGTTGTGGAGGTTGCATGCTCCGCCTATTACACCGAGGATCGTGGATTTACGCCCCGCGCAGAGCAACATCATAATGTTAGATACAAGTTTTTCCAATTAATAAAAGACTTTTATAAGCGGAGTCGTCCCCTCGTCAGTGATATTGAAAGCACTCCGAATGTATTTCTACCATGAAAAACTTCTCAATGAGAACTCATCGGTCATGCAGATGCCGTTCGGAGTTGGCATAAAACATCTAGGTCTCGCATATTGTAAGAGAAGCTCCGTCTAAAACCTCTTCGGAGGTAATCGCGCCTTATATTTATTTATTTTATTATTTTTTTAAGCTATTTGAGATTTATTTGTGATAGTACATTTTCTGGATAAGGCTAGTTCTCAAATGCATCTCAATTTGAAATTGAAGAGAATTTTTTATTGAAAGGAATTTTGAAATTTCGGTACTGAATATTAACAAATTTTCCGGCATCTGCTAATTTTGTTGGCATCATAAATGTACGCAAAGATATATTTCAAATTAATATGTCATATTCATACACATATTGTAACGAATTTACTGCAAATACTCTTATTTGCAACCTTCTGCTAAGTTCGAATCACTAAACTGTAGAATAAATAACTCCAATATTTATAATGCAAAATGGCCTTTATTAGACTACTTTCAAAATAAAATAAATCTAATATTGCTCGACAGATAGCGTGCTTAATCAAAACTGATTCTCGCGCCTCTACGTGGTGCTTTTATACTCTGTGATTTCCTCGTCGCATCTTCTAGGCGCTTACAAAATTTACTTAGTTACTGCCATATAATTATAACTACAGATGCACGTGTATAGCTTCTCATATGCGCGTGTATTTGTGAGCGACACTTCCATAATTACAATTGCATACTTTTGGGAGCACCTCAGATAAGATATCTGCATGTGTTTGTGCGTTGCTTCTCCGCTGCGTGTACGTACACATGTGGAGACATAATGATTGATTCGTTTATTTAGATACATAATGATTGATTTATGGATGTGCATACAAGTCACTCTTAGCATCGGCATAGAGATGACAGTATCCCTTATTGTTGCTAATATTCGTAACACTGCCCTCCACCAAAGTCTGATCGTCCCGATCAGACAAATTTCCTGATCTAAACGCCTCTAGCATCTCCTAATGTACAACTCTTCTACTTCGTGGTTTCCCAATGGTTTGTATGCGGTAGATGGTGTCACTTATCTGCTTCACAACTTTGTACTGGCCTTCCCAACTGCACCGAAATTTGGATGTAATAGCTTTCCGCCGGTGAGGGTTGAATAACAGTACCAAATCTCCCTCCAAGAAACCTTCCGAATTGTTGTCCTCATCGTACCTGCGTTTTCATCTTACTACTCATTATCCTTGATCGTTCCCTCGTAATTTGTTGTTTGGCCAATGAACTACTTTGTAGAGCTTGCTCTTGACGAATTGGCTTCACTTACTCAGTATCGTTCCGACGTTTCCCAACAGAGGTGCGCGCTGGCTTGAAACGACCCTTCATTTTTTCTGGAAAATTCTTTCAGTCGTTTTAGTGCGTCCATTAGTTTTTGTCAATGCCAGTGTTTCTCTCGCAGGTACTTTGATTTCGCTTTATTTGGCCCATTCGATCCATCAACCGTTACCTTTGACTTTCGTGGTCTTTGTCGAGTCTTCTCCACCAGTACTCGATTACTGCTGAAACCTTTCCCCAAACTGAAGTTAAGTGGTCTATATCCTGGTTCTCATAACGCATCACCCTTCTATGCATATCAATCTTGTTGTCATGGTCAACCAAGGAAATACAATCCCAATATAACTTCATCAACAATCTCCGCCACAACGAGTTTGTGTAAAACCATGACCTTCCCAATTAAGACTTCACAGATCACTTCTCCCAGGACTTGGTTATACTCGCCAGTGACCGTACGCAACCTTGCTCCAGGTAATGACGTTTACTCTCCTGTAGACCAAATCAGATCGAATCAAGGAATGAGATGCTCCCGTATCTACAGTCAGTACACGTTCTTTGCCATCCACATTCCCTCTGACGGTCAGACTGCTCGATTTTCTACCAATTTGCGACACAGATATCACAGGGCATTCAATAGCTGGATCTAGCTCTAGATCTCTACATCTTACTCGCTCTTGCTCATCCCCTCCAGCTTTGTTGTTAAGACCATCCATTCGCTCTTTGATGAAATAATGATTGATTCTTTATTTAGATCAAAGACTGTTTATGGATGGCATACAGTCATAGCATCGCATAGAGATGACAGTACCCCTTATTGTTGCTAATATTCGTAACAATATATTTCTAAGCATGTAGGCGTGAACGCACCCATTTACATAAATACCAATGACTGCTGTAATTAATTTTTGTTTTCAATATTTCTTTTCATTTTAATACTCACCTAATATTATACAGTATATGTTGGCTTAAGTAAAGCATAGACAATTTAAAGCTTTCCATTCTGTTTAAAGTTTATAACTACATTTTTCAATCAGCGTTATTTTTTGCATAAAATTGTTAATTATTCATGTACATACACATATATATAAATGTATACGTGCACCTCTGATGGTGAAACAAAATTGCTGTTGCTGATACTGACACGAACTGAGTAAAAACAAAGTAAGGAAAGCTAAGTTTGGGATACCGGAAAATTACATACTCAGCTGCCAAATTACAGCTTGCAAAACTTTTAAATTAACTTCTTTTAAAAGTGGGCGCTTCCAAGCCCATTGTCCAAAATTTGACTAACTTTCTATTCTGCGTCATAAGGTAAACCCACCTACCAAGTTTCATCGCTTTATCCGTCTTTGGTAATGAATTATCGCATTTTTATGGTTTTTCGAAATTTTCGATATCGAAAAAGTAAGCGTGGTTATAGACCGATTTCGTTCATTTTAAATAGCGATCTGAGATGAGTGCCCAGGAACTTACATACCAAATTTTTCAATATTTACTTCATTATACTCAGCTGAGCAGAGCTCACAGAGTATATTAATTTTGTTCGCATAACGGTAATCCGTAACGGCATAAACTAATCGAGATAGATATAGACTTCTATATATCAAAATGATCTGGGCGAAAAAAGAAATTCATTTAGCCATGTCCGTCCGTCCCTTGTCCGTCCGTAAACACGATAACTTGAGTAAATTTTGAGGTATATTAATGAAATTTGGAATGTAAGTTCCTGGGCACTCATTTCAGATCGCTATCTACAATGAACGAAATCGGATTATAACCACGCCTACTTTTTCGATATCGAAAATGTAGAAAAACCGAAAGAGTGCGATAATTCATTACCCAAGATGGATAAACCGATGAAGCTTGGTAGATGGGTTGATCCTATGACGCAGAATAGAAAATTAGTAAATTTTGGACAATGGGCGTGGCACCGCCCACATTTAAAAGAAGGTAATTTAAAAGTTTTACAAGCTGTAATTTGGCAGCCGTTGAAGATATCGTGATGAAATTTGACAGAAACGTTACTCCTATTACTATATGTGCGCTAAATAAAAATTAGCAAAATCAGATGACGAACACGCCCACTTTAAAAAAAATTTGTTTTAAGTCAAATTTCAACAAAAAATTTAATATTTTAAGTATGTAAGTAAGTATGTCCACATTCAACTCCAGTAATAATATGGTGCAACAAAATACAAAAATAAGAAAAATGAAAATGGGTCGTGGCTCGCCCTTTTTCGTTTAATGTTAAAACTTTTTGATCTAGAATTTACCACTTGTGAAATGCCATAAGTCTATGACGGTAATTTCTGTTGAAAAGCCACGCCCAGCTTTTTATACACAGTCGACCGTCCGTCCTTCCGCTCGGCCGTTAACACAATAACTTGAGCAAAACATCGATATATCTTTACTAAACTTAGTTCACGTACTTATCTCAGCTCACTTTATCTTGGTATTAAAAATGGGCGAAATCCGACTATGACCACGCCCACTTTTTTGATATCGAAAATTTCGAAAAATGAAAAAAATGTCATAATTCTATACCAAATACGAAAAAAGGGATGAAACATGGTGATTGGATTGGGTTTTTGATGCAAAATATAACTTTGGAAAAAACTTTGTAAAATGGGTGTGACACCTACCATATTAAGTAGAAGAAAATGAAAAAGTTCTGCAGGTCGAAGTCGAAAGCCCTTGCAATCATGGCAGGAATATTGTTTGTGGTATTACATATATAAATAAATTAGTGGTACCCGACAGATGATGTTCTGGGTAACCCTTGTCCACATTTTGGTCGATATCTCGAAAACGCCTTCACATATACAACTAAGGGCCACCCCCGTTTAAAACCCTCATTAATACCTTTAATTTGATACCCATATCGTACAAACACATTATAGAGTCACCCCTGGTCCACCTTTATGGCGATATCTTGAAAAGGCGTCCGCCTATAGAACTAAGGTCCACTCCCTTTTAAAATACTCATTAACACCTTTCATTTGATACCCATATCGTACAAACACATTCTAGAGTCATCCCTGTTCCACCTTTATGGCGATATCTCGAAAAGGCGTCCACCTATAGAACTAAGGATCACTCCCTTTTAAAATACCCATTACCACCTTTCATTTGATAACCATATCGTACAAACGCATTCTAGAGTCACCCCTGTTCCACCTTTATGGCGATATCTCGAAAGGACGTCCACCATAGAACTAAGGATCACTCCCTTTTAAAATACTCATTACCACCTTTCATTTGATACCCATATCGTACAAACACATTCTAGAGTAACCCCTGGTCCTCGTTTATGGCGTTATCTCGAAAAGGCGTCCACCATTCTAAAATACTCTTTAATACCTTCCATTTGATACCCATGTTTCATACAAACACATTCCAGGATTACTCTAGGTTCATTTTCGTACATGGTTATTTTCCCTTAATTTGTCTCCAAAGCTCTTAGCTGAGTATGTAATGTTCGTTACACCCGAACTTAGACTTCCTTTCTTGTTTTGATATATAGAAGTCTATATCTTTATTTTGATATATAGAATTCTATATCTATCTCCGTTAGTTTATGCCGTACGGGGTACCGTTATCCGAACAAAATTAATATACCCTGTGACCTCTGCTCAGCTGAGTATAAAGAATTATAGACTTAATTTCTTTGTTTTATTTTTCAGCGTCGAATTTCATGATTTTTTTGGTAACCACATGCAATTCCAACAAACGTCCCGTTAAAGTACTTTATATCACTATTTTCGTTGTTCCTATTTTCTCGTTAGCATTTATCTGCATTGCCCGCGTTTTGTTGAAAAAAATGCACGCTTCACGGCAAGGAATTATATCATTACACTACGTGGAATTGTCCAATTTATTTGTATCTCCGTTTGCGTATATTCGTCCGTTTATTTCGTTTAAAGTTTATGCAACACTGCGTACTAGAAATAATAAATGCAACAGAAATTTACAAAAAAATTTAATATATACGTACGTATGTATATATTTTCATTTATATGTATGCGTGTTACTAAAAAAAAACATTACAAAGCAAAATGGGTTTTGAACCAAAAAATATCCAGTCAAGCCATCGAAGCACAAAAAGCAATGGGAAAATTCAGACAAAAAACACGTCTGAAATAAATATGTTGAAAGCTAAAGCCTACTATGACAACATTAACCATTACACAAAATAAAATGTGGTAATCTGTTGAAAATATGTAAGTTTTCATTAAATTAAACATACAAAGCGTGTTTGAAAACTCAGTACAAAATAAGCAAATGAATAATAAATAATAGTTTAAAAAAACTAAAAAATACGCTTTTATAGCTCACCGAACTAAAAAATAGAAAATAATTTTCAAATTAAAAAGAGTTTATATAACAGTAGTAGAAGGTCAAACAATCGTTTATAGTTAATCACCTCAAAATAAAATTATAATAAAATTTAAGTTACTAACAGAATAATTTAATTCAGATTAAAAAGCGTGGTGGACGCGAAATTGCCAAGGGTCGGTAGATCATTGGCATTGTAGACGAGAGCAGCGAAGATGGCAGGATCCCGAAACAACAGTGGAAGTTGATCGAGGCCGCGCTCGCTACGGTGGCCGTTAAGGTTAAGAAAGAAAACCAAGGTCCACCGCCATCTTACACCGATCGAAGGTGGTTCCAGGGCAATGTAAAGCTAATTGCCTGTGACGACGCCAGGTCGATAAACCTCTATAGGGCCGCCGTTACGCTGATAGGGGTGGTATATCCGGGCGCGCGCCTCAAGGTAGTGGAAGCTATTATGGAGTGACCATATAGTCGAGGGATCCAAGAAGGGAGCAGCAGAGCTGCTCACCTACAAGAGGGCAATTGGCACCTCCTGGGGAATCTCCCATAAGGTTACCTACTGGATTTACACATCCATTGTGCGCCTGATTCTTCTTTATGGTGTCTTGATCTGGTGGCCTACACTAGCTAAAAGTACCTATCATAAAATGCTTCAAAAGCTGCAACGGAGTTCGGAGCTCTGCATTACCGGAGCTCTCGGCTCCACTCCAGATTCCGTTACATACATACATGGATACATAGATACATAGATACAGTCCAAGCTAATAAAAGCGTGTTAAAAAGGGCTCCAGTATGCTCTTTCGTAGATGTGCCATGCATCCACTTCTACCATTCATAAAGAAATGCGTTTTTCGCATTATGTGCAAGGTTTCAATTCTATGGTCATTTGGCGTGGTCACAAGTTTAATTGACCTTATATCCGTTAACCTTATGTCACCCCATCATCACATTATTGCATTGCCATCGAGCCTTAATACGTGTGCAAAATTTCAATCAAACTTATGGCCATTCAAAGTGGTAATAAGGCCAATTGACCTTATGGCCGTTGACCTTATGTCTCCACAGTATTACATTAATGCATTGTCATCGAGCCTTGATACTTGTGCAAAGTTTCAATCAAACTTATGGCCATTCAAAGTGGTAATAAGGCCAATTGATTTTATGGCCGTTGACGTTATGTCATCACACCACCACATTAATGCATTGTCATCGGTCCTTGATACGTACGCAAAGTTTAAAATTAATCAGACTTCCAGAAACCGGTGAAAATTAAGCTCAAAGATTCCGTTACGTACAGGCAAGCTAATAAAAGCGTGTTAAAAAAGCGCTTGTCCGAAAAAGCAAAACAGTAGAAAATGTGTTAAAATAAGTTCAGAGGCTAATCTGACGTAGATTTTATTAAAGTATCCCAATCGGTTAGACTATCGGTATTTACTCGAGAGACTATCGAAAGTTCTTATTTTGAGTTATCCCGCTGCAACTGATGTCGGAGTCTGATAGACACCGCAAATCAAAACATAACTTTGAAAAAATGTAACATACGCTCTCTATATTCTCTTTACCTTTCGTATTCATATTCATTCAGTACGAAACGAGCTATGGAGGGCAACACGCGTGTGTAGCTACGCGAAAGAGTGTATGCGATACCTCTAAATCAATATTTGTGTAAGGATTTGGCAGACCGTGATGTGATGCTAGCGTGCTCCGCCTACCACACCGTATGCCCTGGGTTCGCACCCCGGGCAAAGCAACATCAAAATTTTAGAAATAAGGTGTTTAAAATTAGAAGAAATTTTTCTAAGCGGGGTCGCCCCTCGGCAGTGTTTGGCAAGCGCTCCGGGTGTATTTATGCCATGAAAAGCTCTCAGTGAAAACTCGTCTGCCTTGCAGATGCCGTTCGGAGTCGGCATAAAACATGTAGGTCCCGTCCGGCCAATTTGTAGGGAAAATGAAGAGGATCACGGCGAAAATTGGAAGAGAAGCTCGGCCTTAGATCTCTTTGGAGGTTATCGCGCCTTACATTTATTTTTTTTTATTTGGCAGACCAATACGTCAGTTTAATTGTGATATTTCATAGCATCCTACAGACCTCATATCAGCTACATCGTAAAATTATCATCGTGGCTCTCAGAACTCTCGACAACAAATTTCTAAATAATGCGGCTATATCATCGTTTATAATTTTTCAGTCAATAACCTCAGGCGCAATGAGTACCTTCAAAAGAACTTAACTCGGAAAGTTTAAAAGCAGCGAAGAGCAAATAACTGCGTGGCTCGAGCAGATAGATGCATAATAGGACTTTAGCGAGGACGACGATATACAAGATCCAAATTTCGAACCACAACAAGTAATATTTGGTGACGACGAAATTTCTTTGGAACAGAAACTCAAGAAAAATCTAATGAATTTACGGTAGAATCGATAGGCGATGATTGTATATATATTGTTACGAATATTAGCAACCCTAAGGGGTACTGTCATCTCTAAGCGATGCTAAAAGTGACTTGTATGCACATCCATAAATCAATCATTATGTATCTACATAAACGAATCAATCATTATGTCTACACATATGTACCTACACGCAGCGGAGAGAAACGCACAAACACATGCAGATATCTTATCTGAGATGCTCCCAAAAGTACGCAATTATAATTTTGGAAATGTCGCTCACAATACACGCGCATATGAGAGCTACTCATGTGCATCTTTAGTTATAATTATATACCAGTAACTAAGTAAATTCTGGAAGCGCCTAGAAGATGCAACGAGGAAATCACACAGTATAAAAGCAGCAACAGTAGAGGTACGATAATCAATTTAGATTAAGCACGCTATCTGTCGATCAATATAAATGTTATTTTGAAAGTACTTGAATAAAGGCCATTTAGCATTATTAAATATTGGAGTTATTTATTCAACAGTTTAGTGATTCGAACTTAGCAGAAGGTTGCAAATAAGAGGATTTGCAGTAAATTCGTTACAATTGGTGTCAGAAGTGGGATTGTTGAATAAATTCTGGAGATTTCGAATACAACTTGGACATGGCAAAGTTAAGTGAATTGAAGATCCCGCAACTGAAGAAGGAGTTGGAGAGCCGTGGATTGAATACAGCCGGCATTAAACTAGAACTTCAGGAACGACTACGACAGGCAATGGAATTAGAAGGAATTGACGTGGAAGAGTATGTGTTTCATGTTGATGGCGATGAGACAACAAAATTGGAGAATAAAAATGAAACACCTCAGACAATGGCGAACACAGACCTGAATATGATATTGGCAGCAATATTGGCACAAATGTTCGAAATATCAACACAAATAACCACCAACATGTCATCACAACTAGAATCCCAGGAGGACCGTATAACAGCGAAGAGTGAAGCACAAGAGGCACGAATATCCGAAATGTCGGCGCAAATTTCAGCACAAATATCATCGCAGATCTCTGCTACAAACGAGAAGGACGTATTTCTTCGAAGTTGGAGGCGCAAGATACAAAAATTTTACAGTTTGAGAAAAAAATCGAGGCCGAGGTGGATGCTCTGAGAGGACTTATCGAGCAGTTGCAACTAAATTGCCCAGCAGTTTCAACGAGTAATCCAAAGGACGGTTCTATTCCTTTCCAGGTCTTTAAGCTACAATTTGAGAACACCGCAACAGTGAACAACTGGAATGCTGAAGATAAAGTTGCTGCACTATTCATGGAATTGAAAGGGCCTGCTGAGGGGCGAACGAAAATTTTATGAAGCATTGATGAGCGCTCTAGAGACGATACGGAACTGAGCATAGGAGACAGATATACCAAATGGAGTTAC
Source organism: Eurosta solidaginis (assembly GCA_029619165.1). Classification (NCBI taxonomy): domain Eukaryota; kingdom Metazoa; phylum Arthropoda; class Insecta; order Diptera; family Tephritidae; genus Eurosta; species Eurosta solidaginis. The sequence goes on along the minus strand of JARSSU010026585.1, from coordinate 5,318 downwards.
TTAACCGCTTCCAGAGGCCTGGTGAAACATTGCAAGTGTTTGCATCGGATGTTGAAAGGCTGGCACATACGCACCCGTGGAATACATTGAAAGGGTAAAGATTCGGAGCTTTATAAATGGCATACGGGACGTCGAAACAAAGCGAGCTACATACGCAAACCCAAAGCCAACATTCGCAGAAACGGTTTCACAAGCTCTAATTCAGGAAACAGCGTCGCTTCTGTGTAAGCCAGTTTTTAAAGCACGCCGTGTGGAAGTAGGAAGGCCAGAGTGGGTAGACGAAATATTGGAGGCGCTGAAAGGATCGCGAAAGCAGAGTGAGAGAGTTATCAAATGCTTCAAATGCGGGAAGCCCGGTCACATTGCACGTCATTCCGATCTTGATCCTATTGGTTGCAACAGCATAGTGCTTTTAATAACAAAGCTGGAGGGATGAGCAATAGCGAGTAAGATGTAGAGATCGAGAGCTATCTCCAGCTATTAAATTTCCTCTGATATCTGTGTCGCAAACTGGAAGGAAATCAAGCAGTCTTAACGTCAGAGGGAATGTCGATGGCAATGAGCGTGTACTGACTGTAGGTATGGGCGCATCTCATTCCTTGATTCGATCTGATTTGGTCAACAGGAGAGTAAAGCCATTACCTGGAGCAAGGTTGCGTACGGTCACTGGCGAGTATAACCAAGTGCTGGTAGAAGTGATCTGTGAAGTATTAATTGGGAAGGTCATGGTTCTACACAAATTCGTTGTGGCGGAGATCGTTGATGAAGTCATATTGGGATTGGATTTCTTGGTTGACCATGAAAACAAGATGATATGCATAGAAGGGTGATGCGTTATGAAAATCAGGATATACCACTTAACTTCAGTTTGGGGAAAGGTTTCAGCAGTAATCGAGTACTGGTGGAGAAGACTCGACAAAGACCACGAAAGTCAAAGGTAACGGTTGGTGGATCGAATAGGTCAAATAAAGGGAAATCAAAGTACCTGCGAGAGAAACACTGGCATTGACAATAACTAATGGACACACTAAAACGACTGAAAGAATTTTCCAGAAAAAATGAAGGGTGGTTTCAAGCCAGCGAGCACCTCAGTTGGGAAACGTCGGAACGATACTGAGTAAGTGAAGCCAAATTCGTCAAGAGCAAGCTCTACAAAGTAGTTCATTGGCCAAACAACAAATTACGAGGGAACGATCAAGGATAATGAGTAGTAAGATGAAACGCAGGTACGATGAGGACAATAATTCGGAAGGTTTCTTGGAGGGAGATTTGGTACTGTTATTCAACCCTCACCGGCGGAAAGCTATTACATCCAAATTTCGGTGCATTTGGGAAGGCCAGTACAAAGTTGTGAAGCAGATAAGTGACACCATCTACCACATACAAACCATTGGGAAACCACGAAGTAGAAGAGTGGTACATTTGGAGATGCTAGCGGCGTTTAGATCAGGAAATTTGTCTGATCGGGACGATCAGACTTAGGTGGCGGCAGCTTTACGAATATTAGCAACACTAAGGGGTACTGTCATCTCTAAGCGATGCTAAGAGTGACTTGTATGCACATCCATAAATCAATCATTATGTATCTACATAAACGAATCAATCATTATATCTACACATATGTACGTACACGCAGCGGAAAAGCAACGCACAAACACATGCAGATATCTTATCTGAGATGCTCCCAAAAGTATGCAATTGTAATTGTCGAAGTGTCGCTCACAAATACACGCGCACTTGAGAGCTACACTCGTGCATCTGTAGTTACAATTATATACCAGTAACTAAGTCAATTCTGGAAGCGCCTAGAAGATGCAACGAGGAAATCACAAGGTATAAAAGCAGCAACAGTAGAGGCGCGATAATCAGTTTCGATTAAGCACGTTATCTGTCGAGCAATAGAAGTGCTATTTTATATTTAAATACTTGAATAAAGGCCATTTTGCATTATTAAATATTGGAGTTATTTATTCAACATTTTAGTGATCCGAACTTAGCAGAAGGTTGCAAATAAGAGGACTTGCCGTAAATTCATTACAATATTATAAATTACAGTATATTCGTGCAGCCGTAAAACTCGACGTTGGCCGCTGGAAATTGCCAATAAAATGCTGGATTTGATAGGGATTAACTGCTATATTGCATACCAAGCTTGTGAAAACATTGATCCCAAAATGAGGAGGAGTGAATTTTTAATAAACACGGCTCTAGAAATGATGTAAGATCATTTAAATTCACGCGTATATAACGACAGTCTACTAAAGGAATTGCGCATGACTATAAGTCGAGTCTTGGGAAAAGATTTGCTCCCTCCACCTTCAAAAATTCAGCTGGGTTTCATCACCCACCTAAAGTAAAAGAGAAAACGAATAAAGCTGCTGTTATAACATAAACCCTGTTTGCAGTATTCTAGTCCTCTCCGCGAAAACTGCCAACAAAAAATGTAAAATTTACAGACTGCATAAAAGGAAATCTAACCACAGGATTTGGCTGAAAATGGAGACTGAATTTATTTAATAAGTATTTTTAAGGAGACAGGAATAATTTCTCAATTTTTGGCTTTGGCTTTTTTTTGTTTTTGTTGAATGCATTTTATTGTTTTGTCGTTTTTATGAAACTGAATGAAATAAATGGTATTTGTTAAAATAATTATTGTCTTTAAAAATTTAATATTAGGTTGGATTAACAATATTTTTTGTTCAAGAAAGTACAACCATGAAAACTGCAAAGAGAATTTTTAATAAATATAAACATTTTAAAGTTGAGGTTAATGGACCTCGCGTCAGTTAAATTGTTAAAATTTGATAACGTCAACTGCAGAGGGTTAACTTGGCCAAGTCACTAGTCTGCAGTGAAAGCAAAGAAACTTTGATGGGAACAAAAGAAATTCAGTAGGTCGATATTACAATAAGCGTTGCACATCTACACTAGGTATCTAATGAAAGTATGAATTTCACAGTCGTTATTCCAGTGTAAAGCTATTGAAATAATTAAATAACAATTATTACAATATTATCATATTACCCTAGGTGCATCCAAGTTAATACAATACTTTGTTAAACCCATTCTCACATGATCAGCAAATTATCATGCCATTCAGTTCCCACAAAATTCCACCGCCAAAACGCTCGCACACTTTGGAATAATATTGCAACCAAAAAGCAATTGCGCTGCACGCGCATCCGCCGTCTTAGCTAAGGAAATTAAACACCTTATGTGAGAGAAACACGACCAACTAACAAAACAAACACTTCAGGGGAGAGAAACACGCGCAATCCCCTTTCTGCTAACCAGGCATCTTTGGTCACGTACATCGGCTCAGGCTTAGGTTAGTTGGTAAGCGGTAGCTTAAAGTTAAGTTAGTCTTGAACTCACTCGCGAGCTAAAGGCACATAGTGCCGTCTAACAAAGTTTGGAGTAAATAAATAGTAAAACACAAACTTAAGGCTCGCGTTTTATTTATCTTGCACAACAAAAACACAGGATATTTTTGCAAGTATCGAAGAAAAGTGTGACCTTTTTAACTCTACGATAGAGATTCTGCAAATGAAACTATACAATTGCAAAACAAAGAAAGAGGTTTGTTTTGAAACCAAATTTAGTTATAGGCATTTCCACCTTTCCTTTGCATAACTGCACGGAGATGTTTTGGCAGTGGCGTAGATGGGAGTATCAATTGCCCCAATATTTAAATGACCAATATCCCGGGGATAAAAGAACTTTGAGTGGCGAATTGAAAAAGGTTAATTTAGATTTGGTTCAAGCCATGGATATCGTCAAAGATTTGCGGGAGAAAGTAAAAAGATTCGTGCCCAAGAAGACGCTGTTTCTAAAATTTACGAAGCTTCGAAAAAAAATTGCTGAAACTCTTGACATTGAGATTAAACAAAAGAGAATAGCGCGTAGAGAAAAAAGTAAAAAAGATTATTTTCGTGTAACAGTGTTCAATCCTTTCCTAGACTATCACATCATGGATATTGGAGAAAGATTCACTAAACCTTAAAATATACTAGAAGGATTTTCGGTTCTTTCAAGCATGATATGAATGAAAAAGTAACTGATAAATTCATCAAAACAGTTGGGTTTTATCAGGAATTTCTTACTGCGGGGCCACCTGCTGTTTTTTTCGAATCAGAATTGTGGAAAAGATATTTCATTCGTTGAGGCGATATTAAACCTGGAAACCCTTTGGATGCGCTTGATCATTGTTCTGAAGAAAATTTTCCGATATCAACGTATTGCTGAGGATATTAGCTACTTTACTGGTATCGACATCAACCGCGGAACCCACTTTCTGACGTTAGAAACGATAAAGACAATTCTGAGAAACACGATAAAGGAAGTAAGTAATTATATTTGCTTTAAGATGTATGAATATTATACTTAAATTAAAATAAATTCTTGCCTCATTTTTTTATTGCTCGAATGGACCTGGCTGCTCTAGCTATTCATCATGACATTGCAATCACAGCTGATGAAGTCATAGATAAGTTATCGAAAAAACTCCAAACACTTCATTTCCTTCTTTAGTTATTGAAAGAATTTTTCGCATATTGATGGCACCTAAGTTAAAAATGTATCTATATTTTGTTTCTCTTTTTTATACAATATAATAAGTGATTCTTATGATTATAAAAAAGATCCAATAAAAATAACTTGAAAGTAAAACAAGTGTCAAAGTAAATTCCCCCAATCACAAAAAAGTTTGAGTTTTTCTATGGAAATCAGCGGTGTTTTTTTGCGACATAGTCTTTCAAGCCAGATGCACGTTATATTCTACGCACTGTACTGACAGAAACATTCAACTCAAACTTTCGATTAGCTCCCTGGTTAGAATTTTTGGGGTTGCTTGCAACTTTTCTTCTCATAAGACGCTCAACGTGTATCGTGATTTTGGCCTTCGGACCCCCTCCATACTAAGCCTTTCATGTTTCCCGCTTCTTAAAGTTTTCAAAATTTTTTGTGGCCCCTCAGATCGAAATATAATATTCTTCAGCAATTTTTGCGTATTTTTCTAACCTTTTTCCTATCTTCTATAATTAATTTCCTCATTTCTTCAGTTTTGAGCATTTTTCATATTGTGACGAATATTAGCAACACTAAGGGATAGTATCATCTCTAAGCCGACACTAAGCAGTAATTTGTATGTATATAAACAAATCAATCATTATGTCTGCATATATGTACATCTAAGCAGCGGAGAGATACGCACAAACACATGCATATATCTGAGATTCCCACAAAAGTATGCAATCATCGTGGAAGCATTACTCGCATATACACGCGCATATGAGAGGCTATATACCTTATCTGAGACA
>JARSSU010026584.1:0-21873 GCA_029619165.1 Eurosta solidaginis | reverse complement strand
CAATCTAACAAATTTATTAACTGAAGACCGCCATCAATGTACAATTTGGCCTCAAACTCCAAACCTGTTTTAAATTTTTTACATTGTATTGACCATAATAATCTTCAAGCTTTCAAATTCTTTCATAGAGATAGTACCTGGGTGACTGAGCTCAGCACAGCATGTTTTTACTTTGCCTCAGAGATTCTACAACTTCACGTTATGCAAATTTATTATTATGGGTAGGTGGAGGGATTGTTTTAAAACATTACCAAAGAAGTTTAGAACATCTACAAATTGAAACTTGTAAACGCTTCCGGTTTTAAAACAAAACCAAAAAGTTTACAAAACTCAAAAGTAGGAGATTGTACTTATATACTTCTGGCTTCAAAACAAATCCCATAAAACTAAACTGACTGCCGAAAATCTTAAAATAAAAATATGATTGCTCAGGTAGCGAAACGACATAGAGCATGTCGACTCCAAACCTCAATTCAAGGGCTGTGTAGCGCAACTCTTCAGGTTGCCAGCGCAATATATAGCTTCTCCAAACCCAATTGTCAACCTCACCTATCCGCGGCGAATCCTGTTTCACTAACAGACGAGGCTCTGGCGACCCCAAGCTCCTCATGGAACTTGGGGGTGGGGAGGGAGCGATGGCCTGAAGGTTTAACGTGGCCATAGAAATCGTTCCCGAGATGGTCGGGTTAGCACCTCAATGGTGCTCTGTTACAGAAGCGTACCGATCTGTATCCGGCAAAGGACCATCACGATCCGGCAAAGGACCATCGATAACACTCCCCAAAGCCTTCGGGTAGCAACCTTATCGCTACAACAACAACAACAACTACTACAAACCTTTTGAGCGTAGAATGTTGCGTATTACCATGCAAATGAATCAAGTGGATAAAATCGAGATAAAGGCGGATATAAAAGGAATAAATATAATCAGCCCAATTCTAAACAAAAATTCCGTGCTAGTTTTTTCCCTTCTCCCATTCCTCGTATTCTAAATAAAAATTCCTATTCTGAACAATGTTCGAAAAAGCGGAAACCGGTTATGGGAGAAAAGTAGGTATTATGCATGTGAGTGAGATTTCTCTGTCATTTCTTAGGAGTTTTTTCACTTGTCAAATTAAAGGCAATGCATCAAAATAGTTATAGGAAATTGGTTCTTTTAAGAAAGAACTCTTATTTGTACAAATTTGTGCAAAAATATGTACATTCTACCACAATATTCTTTATTTTAAGTCGAAAATTATATCATAAGCAACGGAAGAGCTCTTGGTATATTTGATGCAGCCATCCAGAAATTACGCAAGGATATTTTAAGAAGGCTTAAATAGATTTTGGCATATGACGAAAGACGAATTCAGATCGACTTGGCCGCCAGAAAATTGCTTTGCTGAATGGAAGCAGGCAACTCCACCGGACTCGTATTATCCCGCCGTCTTCTTCTTCTTATGGTTCACTGTTGATGTTGTTGTGGCACCAATTCATTACTCATTTCAGTGAATACCACATGAAATGCAATACTGTGCATTGTTTGTATTTTATTTCTTAATTTCAAACAAATTTGCAACAATAATTAAACTTTTCAATTTTTAAACCAAATAAGAAATGCGCTACGAAATTTCAAATGACTTCGAAAATTCGAAATTCCTATTCCCCTATTATTGTTCTCCCTACGAGAAAAGAATTGGAGGAGCTTTTCCGCGGGAATAAAACAATTCGCGATAATAAAATTCCGAGGGAATATTTAGAATTGGGCCGAATAAGCTAAGGTGGCAACCCTAGGTGGAATTCTTTCTTTAATATCGCGATTGAAATGCGACTTAAAATCCTTTTCGTTTGATAACTATTTTGCCCATCTCTTCTAATTTTTGAAATTTAATAAGTGGCAACCTTGTAAGAACATCCTAAGTGATAAAGTTCAACTAAGGTCCGGCTTCTCACTGCGGGTCAAACTCCAGTTAAAGTTGACTAAGTTTAATCTTGCCACTTTCTTCAATAACATAAAATTTTGCTTCTGATCTCAGCTTAAGCGGCCGAAGTGGCGTGTACGTGTACCCTACGCCTCTAACAGCAGCCTCCATGGGGTCCAACCTTGTTGAAACTGCTGGGTTCATTGGACTTCCGTTAAAGGCCTTTGATGACACTAACATAGCAACAACATTAAGCATGTGGTGGATGGGATACTATATAGTGCTACTACGGTTATTGAATTCAACATTTACTCTGATAGAAAAGCGACAATAAAAGCCTCGAGCTCAGCTGGATTACATGGTGGTCTGGAAAACAGCGCTCGCTATAAACTGAAACTATTTTAATATTGAATAATTGTTAAGGCCAATTTGCATTGTCCAATGGGACTCCATGTTGTATGTCTCACCAAACATACCTAGATCCCTTCTGCTGCAGCGGCACGAAGGATGACGAGGTGGAGTCACCGAGTCACTTCATGCTTGACAAAAATAGGCGGAGCAACTTGGACCTCGACCACCCTTATTTTATGTGGTATAACGGATATTCATGTTGTCTCAGTGAGCTAGTCCTACCGGAGTAACTAAACATTATGTTACAATGACAATCCATGGACGGCTTAAGCACAAGCCATATTGGTACGTACATTGAACTGGTGGACGTTAAAACCTTACTGTATTTAACTTACCGTATGCATGTGCTTGCTTGATGTGATCTTGTTTGATGCCACCCAAGTTGGGCAATATGGTCGCTAATATGGGTTTAATAAATGGCACAACACCGGCAACGTTTGCTGTGGCCAAAGCGCCTAAAGCTCAACTTTCAAAGCGCCTCGAGCTCAACTTTAACTGGAGTTTGAACACGCATTGAAAAACCGGACATAAGAGAGCTTAACATAGCATTTCATTGAACTAAGAATCCAAAATTGCTTCAATATCGGTCTATGTGTTTGACCGTTTTACCAAGTAAAGACTCGGAATTATAATGATTTAAAAAAAACTGTTCGAGGTAGCAACAATAATTCAGAAATAATAGTTCTGATGGCATCCTAAATACAGTCTGGAAGTTGTTCTGAAACAATATTCACGCGATAATTCTCAAGCAGTCGCAAAATGATAACAAAACAAACTAGAGATTTTTCCAACATTACGCCGAAATGATGCCAAAATAACCCCTAAAATAGTCCCGAAATTAGCTTGAAAATAGTACCGAATAGTTACGAAATAGCCTCGGAAGATCCTGCAGATGAACCCGAAATGTTTTTTTATAATCACGAAAGCCCTAACGAAGTTATCCTCAGATGGTATTTTAAACCATTTCCGCAATTGTCTCGAACTGATTCCCTAAACAATTCCGAAACTATTCCGAAAAGTCAAAACTGTACTGAAATTATCTCAAAAGCAATCACCAAATTATCCCAAAAGCAATCGTGAATATACCCCGAAATAGTACGAAGATCATCTTAAGATAGTCGCAAAATAGTTGTTTGGTAGTACCGAATAAATCCTTAAAACAATTCCAAAATGGTATGAATATTCGACTGGATCGATTTATTAACCGATATCACGCCCATCGATTTTTCGCTTTACGAGCCTGCGAAATTTCATTTTTTTCTTACTTTTTACCGACTTTGATTTTTAAGGTTTTTTTTTCATGACCTACTAAAAAAATTGTCATTTGATTGTAAGCAATTTTTTTTGTTTTCAAAAAACTGTTATCGCCAACGTTTTTAGCGGACATTTTTGGGTCGGGTATAAATATGAAAATTTTTTTAGTAGGTCATGAAAAAACCTTAAAATCAAGTCGAAAAAAAGTCAAAAAAATTAAATTTCGCAGGCTCGAAAATAATTTGGTTGGGTACGCGTAGGGGACCTTTTTTTTATGAGCCCAAATCCAATCGAAAAATCGATGGCGCGATATCGGTTAACTTTCGTCCATACAAATCGACCCACCCTAATGAATATACATATATATTAGCCATTCTAATATCCGTTTTTATTTATATTAAGTTTTTTAATACTAAACCATTCGCTATTTTAGCAAAACGCAAATTACTACATTTAAAATTTTTATATTAAGTACATACATAGTTCACTCTAATTCTATTTTTTTAATTAAGTAAATATTTTGCGCTAAGGCCAAAAAACTTTGAAATACGAGACTTCCATTTCTTCAAATAAGCGCTTAACGAAATGATTCGGCTTTTGTTTACAAAAAGCTTTTGTTTTTAATTTCATGATACTAAATTTGGCAAACAAGCGGTTGTTTCTAGCCATTTAAAAACTTTTAATACGCTCTTAAATTGTTCATAAATCATATTTCCTATGCTTAATTTTACCATTTAGATTGCGTTGTGCAAATATTTGAAGCATTTTCTGTTTACATCGTTCACCGATTGACGTCGTCCTAACACTTTTTCCTGTAGAATGAATGCTAAAAATTTTGCAAACGAATCCAGCATTTTTCGTTATTATATTATCGCGCTTTAAATTGACTTTGTCGGAATTTTTTGATATACGAAAAACACTATTCTAGCTGTTTTCTTTAATCTACATTGTCTACTCTGTTATTTTTTTATATTAATATAAATATTCTTATACTCACATTATTATATTGTACACATATCCAAATATTGATTTACTTTAAGAGACAATAGTCTCACTTGTACAAATGTGTTAACTAATAATAATAATAATAATAAAAATATTGTAACGAATTTAGTGAATTTCTGATATTTATGTACCTTCTGCTAACGTTCGAATCGCTAAACTGTTGAATAAATACTCCAATATTCAGTATTGCAAACTGGCCTTTATTTAGATTACTTTGCGAGTAGTACTTCACAATTAAAATTCGCAAACAATAGCGTGTTTAAATCAAAACTGATTAGTTATTACTCAGCTTGTGCTGCTTTTATACTCTCTGTTTCCTCGTTCATCCATTTCTCCTAAGCTCTAGTAATTTCGGTAACAGTTGTAGCTCATGCTTGGTTAGCAGCTATATAAGTACATGTATATTTGTAGTTTATAGCCATATGCGTGTGTATGTGTGAGTAACTACTTCGGCTGATGACTACATGCGTGTGTGTGAGATATCTCTTCGTCGCCTTCTACATAAGTGTTGCTAGCTTTAATGTGTACACAAAGTGTATGCTTCATGTTTTTGTTGTTGCATGATTATTTACTAACAGCTTAGTGATGCTAATATTCGTCACAGTATATTTCACAGATATTTATATTTCACAGATAGTTCTTTAAAGCCCCGTCACATAAGTAGTTTTTCATATACATAAGTAGATGCGTTTAACGCAATCTTATGTATGATAAGTAGATTGCACGTATTTTTATGGAGAACGGCAGATCTAGCGGCACCAGCGCCATCTGACATGTAAAAGTAGCCAACTCCCAAGATTGCGTTGAACGCATCTATATGAAAAACTTTATTGTGGCTCGGCAATTAATGCACCGGCCTTTACTCACAGTTCATTAGTAATGCAAAAAATATCAGCCTCACTCAAGTTCACACATAAGACCAACCTATTTAACGATCCCCATACAAACACATGCAGTCAACTATCTGTCAGCGCACGTTGCTGCAGTTGACTGCATGTGTTTGTATGGGGATCGTCAAATTGGTTATTATTGTGTTCAGGCCTTCAGCATGGTGGTAGTGAAGCTGAAAAATGTTCAACTGAAATTTAAAAGCTGGGCCCGTATCGTATATCGTATTGTAACGAATTTAGTGCATTTCTGATATTTATGCACCTTCTGCTAATGTTCGAATCGCTAAACTGTTGAATAAATCACTCCAATATTCAGTATTGTAAACTGGTCTTTATTTAGATTACTTTGGGAGTAATACTTCACAATTATACTTCACAACCAATAGCGTGTTTAAATCAAAACTGATTAGTAATTACTCAGCTTGCGCTGCTTTTATACTCTCTGTTGCCTCGTCCGCATATTTCTACAAAGGTCTAGACGTTTCACCTTCTACAACTGTTGTATCTCCTGCTTGGTAATTTAGTTATATGCGTGTGCATGTGTGGGTAAGAACTTCGGCTGATGACTACATGTGTGTGTGTGAGATATCTCTTCGCTTCGAGCTGCTGGTATATATGTGTGTAAATGATGATTGATGTGTGCATGTACACAAGTGTGGCTTGCTTTAATGTTTTTGTGTTGTGAGCTAATATTTGCCACAGTATATTCAGCTTCAGCTTTTTAAGCAAACATTTTTCTTTATTCATTTACATAAGTGGAGCATAGCAAACTTCCAATAATTTTTTTTGATTGACTCAGATGAGTCACTCAGCATGAGTGGTAGTGGAAAAATAAAATGACTGCACTATCACTAAGCTAGAAAAAAATAGTGCTCACTCCAATAATGCTAATGAAAGTGTGATGAAATCAAAATTCATGATATTCGTTTTTAATTTTTTTTAATTTTTTATTCGTTTCTAAAACGAATTATTGTGCATTCAGCGTCTTGTTCGACTAATAGCGTTTTCTTTTCTGAAATAAATTGTTGCCTCAGTAAATGGTAAAGCCTTAATAGTGGTACTCCTACCCCAGAAAATTGTCAACATTTATAGTGCATACAAGAACATTTCATCTCACCATATTCACTCATATCACAAATTACACAAGAAGATTGCGCATTGCGCATGTAAACATTAGATCATCTCTTTTTTATGGGCAATTCTTACGTCATTTTCCTTTAGCTCTGTTTTTATCTCTCTTTCTTTCATTCGCTCAGTCAGCTGTGACGTAGTTACGCAGAACGGAGCAATTTTAACTCGTGAATGCGTAATATGGTAGGTTATCTGTGCACTCATATATGTGGAACTCAAGAGCGAATTGAGAGTTTCACAGAGTTGCACTGCCACACCGCCATTTTATACAGGGTAAAAGTGTAACGCTTTGCGTTGCGAGCAGGCAACAATTTTCACAATAGAACGAAATACCCCGTAAAGGCGTTGCCTGTTTTTTAGAATAGAACAACAACCCTTGCGCGGCGTACAAAAAGCGTAACACTATAGCCAGAAAAGAAAAGGCTATAACTCTTAAGGTGTCTTCACTGCAGCTGCGTGACGATACTAACAGATTACATGGAAATCTGCATTTCACCTGTGTGCTCTTTTGCGGCCTGTGAGTTTTCTTACCAAAACAACAAGATGCTTTGCAAACACGCGTAGTATTTGTAGTGGTGTCATTTTCAGATTGATAGTTTAGCGCTATATTTTTATAATGACCCTGCACTGCTCCTTGAGGAAAGCCTATTGATAACAATTGTATACACCTTAGAAATATAGTTTGGCTAGAAAAGGGACGCACAATTTTCAACTTCCCTATTTATTTATTTATTTATGAGAAATACAATTATAAATAATTATATTACTTTGAGAAGGCACTAGCGGCTAAGACTATTGGCCTGTAAACCCTATTTATACATATATAGATGTTTTGAACTATGCGAATTGGATATAAATTTTCACTTTATTTTAGCCGTGTATGTATATGCGTAGAATAGTTGGACGACGGCAACCCTACTCAAAATAATTGTTTTTATTATTACTATAAACAACTCTTATGAATGAGTCTTTATGAGTTTGTAGAAGTGTCGATTAAAAACCTACCCCTCTACAATGTTTTTGATTCAATCTGATTTAACTTGAACTTCACCATATTTCTCAATGAACATAATTATTACCGGCATTCCCCTCCCTTCGTAATGATGTGAACACAAATAGCACGCTTTGTTAGAAATCAATGAAGACCATGAAAACGTTCGTACTTAACGCCAACAGAATCTTATATGATATAGCGTACTTAAATATAAAGAATCTTATTTAAGAAATATCGCGTCCGCAGAGGTTCATATTTTACATGGCCGTTAATATATCGATAGAGTCTAACTAAAGCGACGGCTTTAGCATTCTATGGCCATTTTATACACCTTTCTTTTTGGTGGGAAATTGAGCAGGATAAAAACAAAATACGCTGCTAATTAAGGATATGTAAAAAGTCTCTTTAAAATGTTCCTCTTCCACATCCGTACGATATGTCTAAATACCGCGATTCGTGCGACTCATAGCGGAACTTTTGTGACAGGTATTTCACTACTGTTAGACTTTGAAATTTCAAGTTTCTGGCTTATCGGGAAGCTACTTTTAAAAGGATCGGGAGCTTCTAAATTTGGAATGAGTTTTCCAATTATCTCGACCCGTATATTGTCCCGCTCCTCGGAACTATGTTCGAGGTTGCAAGTTTGTGGCACAATAGGAAATTTCTTAACACTTGATCGCAAAATTCCATCCGATTCCTACGATTTTCCATAATATCTAAATATGTCATAAATGTTGTTAAAGTGTCATTGACCTCTGAACCACATTTCAAATTTCCAGTCTTTAGCTCACCGGGAACTTAAAATCTTATTATTGATAATTAAGGCATCGTATATCTTGGACTATTTTGTTGCTGTTTCGTAAACATTTCTCAATGACTTCAGCAACAGTTCAGGACTATTTGCAGGATCATTTCGAAATTAAAACAGGTAAGGAAGTCTAAGTTCGGGTGAAACCGAACATTACATACCCAGCTGTACACTTGAAATGCTGTTCTTGTTTGTTTTGTTTTGTGTTACAAGGCTGCGCAATAATACATATACATACATATGGTTCTATTCTGAACTAATTTTTCTTCGAGTTATGGCTCTCGAAACATAGAAAATTGCTTAGTCATAAAAGGGGCGATGTCATGCCCATTTTTTAAAATTTGAAGTTTTTCCCATTTATTGTTATAAATCCACCTGGGAAATGAAATACCATTGATATAAAGTTCCTTTTTTGCAAAGATATAGCTTATTTTATTCGTCCACGACCCTTTTAAAATCTTTTACATAAAAGTGCGCGTGGTCTTTCTTCAAAGCATTCTTTGTAGTAAAGGCAACCTCTCTGCCGAATTTTGTTGCGATAGGTTTAACGATTTTTGATTTATGATTAATAATATTTGTCAAATTGATTTTATCACAAGTGGGCGGTGCCACCCCCATTTTAAACAAATTTTTCAAATTTTTATCAAGAGTCTCAATATCAGTCCACACGTCAAATTTCAACATTCTAGGTGTATTAAATACTAAATAATTAAGTTTTAAGAGTTAAGAGATAAGCTCGTGTACCAAATTCGGTGAAGATATCTCAATATTTACTGAAGTTATCGTGTTAACGGACAGACGGACGGGCATGGCTCAATCAAATTTTTTTTCGATACTGATGATTTTTATGTATGGAAGTCTATATCTATCTCGATTCCTTTATACCTGTACAACCAACCGTTATCAAATCAAAGTATAATACCCTGTGTACAAGTATAGCTGGGTATAATAAATAAATGTAAGGCGTGATAACATCCGAAGAGATTTTGGGCCGAGCTTCTCTCCCAAGTTGCGTCGTGCTCCTTTTATTTTTTCCTACAAATTGGCGGGACGGGACCTACTTGTTTTATGCCGACTCCGAATGGAGTGCTTGCCAAAGAATGCCGATGGGCAACCAGCTTAGAAAAGTTTTCTTCTTATTGAAAAACCTTGTTTCTAAAATTTTTATGTTGCTTTGCCCGGGGCGTGAACCCAGGATCTTCGGTGTGGTAGGCAAAGTACGCTACCATCACACCACGACGGTCGCATTCATTTCAAAATTATTTCGGTGCAATTTTGGGGTAATTCCAGGATCACTTCTCCACTATTTTCAAAATCATTTCGAGACTGGTACACGGGACCAATTCGGAACAATTTCAAAACTACTTCGGGATTATTTTAGGTAAAATTCAGAAAATTTTCAGGATCACTTTGGGTCTATTTTAGGTATAATTTCGAGAAAACTTCAGAATCTAGTTCAAAGTGCACCAAAATTTCAACACTGATCTGCCATAATGAAGACCATAAAAGTATTAAATTGCTTGCACTCATTATAGCACATGTCAATGTTATTGCACATTCATCGCCTCGTAGCGATTAGACGGCTAATGTGCGAATGCGTTTACCTTATCGAGACAATCAATCGGCAAGGTAAAGACGTCGGCAACATAGACAGCCTCATCTATATAGTATACAGTAGTTCATTGTCCGCACCACTCACAATTAATTGAATAATTTCAGTTAAATTTGTATGGCGCTGTAGCTATAAATATAACGAGCCGGACCCGTGCGCATCTTGCGCAACCAATATAAAAGTCTCTTATCAAATATCAACAGAAATCAGCTGTTCTATCATCAATTAAAACTTACAGCAGCTTGCGCTGCCATCTGGCGTGTGGAAGCAACTGCCGTAATGCAGTGCAAATATTCACAATAATGCCATAGTACAAATAGATTTCTTTGTATGCTCACATCGTTTATTTTAACAAATTATTTTAATACACTGAAAGAAATGGTGCTAGTAAATCAACAAATTGATTCTGTTGTTTTGACTTAACGGACATTCGGTGAAATTGATCGAATTATGGGTTAATCCGACCGAGTTCTTTGCCAAGCGAACAAATTAGTTTAGTCATTTCAACAGAAGAGAAATTGTCGCTCTTATTAACAAAATTCTGTCAAATTGACAGATCCTAAGCAATCTACTGATCCTGTAACACAACTGATCTCACTGTCATTTCAACAGCGAAAAACAGTCGATCCATGGAGCAAATTCAAGAGATTTTTACGCGTCACTGCGACCCTCTACTTTGCCACGTATTACATTCTATTGAAAAGGAAGTGACGCGCGGCGAAGTTTTGCAAAACTATAACTAATAAATTATAAAAAATAAAATTTTGTGAAGCGCGTTTAATCACAACACAAGTAATAAGTGGATAATGTTCACTGTGTGCCAGCATTATTTATGTACGTACATCTGTACTTAATTGTCTGATTTTGAAAATGGAAAGCAAACTTTTATATCAATGTGCGTACACAAATATAAAAAATAAAAAAAATAAAAAATTTACAGGCGTACACGCGTAGACGTTTGTTTGCGCGTGAAAATAAAATATTATTTAATAATAATAGACATAGAATAAAAAGAGGACATTTTATGAAGGCGAAACCGGTAAAACAACCGAGCTGTGAGCATCAAACCACGTACAAGCAATAGAAATTATCACAAAATTAAAACGATGTGAATCATCGCTTATGTGGGTACATAGGGGTCCTTTAAACATCTCATGAACGATTTTAAGTCGCACCCCTTTAAACGATAATATCTCTGCCAAGATATATCCTAAGGATTTTGGTCCCATTGGAGTTTGTTTATGAAATGAAAAACTGTTTCCATATAGAACTATTAATTAGAGCGGCAATTTTAAGGACTTACAGCTAGGGTTGTCAGACGTACTGAGGGCCTCGCAAAAATTTAAAAAAAAGTATGTGATACATAGTCACAATTTTTGTCTTTAGAATCTTTATAACTTCTTCTAATGTCCTTTGAAAAGTGAAGTCGTTTTCTTATACACGATTTGAAATTTGAGCCTAAATTTTAAGCCTTTCATCGGTTAAAGCAATATATAAACATATTTACCCAAATTCAAACCTCGCAATTTACTACTTCTGTTTTCTAATTTTCTTGGTAAATTTAACACAATTGAACCCAAGCTTAAAATCTTAGAACTGTTTTAAAACAAACCAAACAAGTTAAAATTTCAAGGTTCGATTCTAGCTCGAGGCGAGAACAATAATTATTATTTTTTTAATGATAATTATTTTTTTTTATTTTTCTATAATTGAAAATTGTATTTTGTTTTTGAAATAAGTAGAAAATTTTTTAGACACCTGCCATAGCGCAGATAGCTCCATTTCGAAGGGTGCTAAGTCGTCATCATCAGGACGCTTTAGCACGCTGCGTTAATCATTTAGCTATACAGCGGTACTTACTAGGGCTGTGAACTGCATCCGGATAACCGATATTCGAATAACGGATAGCTAAGCACAAAATCCGGCTATCCGGACTCATTAATGGGAAATCCAGATATGCGGAAAATCCGGATACTGGAATATATAAGTTGAATATCTACATATCAGAATTGAACGAAGCAAAACATCGAAAATTATTCACAAAATATGTTGTAGATTATTAAATTAACGTCAAAAATTAAAAAGCTACAATTTTACAAACAAGTGAAAATAAGAACAGTTCCATTTTTTATATTGTGAAAAAAACGCTGTTATTGATTTAATGCCCTACGAATTTATTGTTATTAATGTTAAATAAACATATATGGTACATCAATTTGTTGCTTTCACTGGATATCCAAAAATACAGTTATTAATCGGATCTTCATAAATCCGGATATCCGGATAGCTTCACAAACAAATATTAACCGGATATTCATTCCGTCAATTTTATTCGTGTCAACATATATCCGTATGGATATCCGGATATTGGAATATGCGGATAGTCCCAGCCCTAGTAACTACTTACTATTAAAAAATACAATTTTTCAATTACAGAAAAATTAAAAAAAAATAACAATTATCTTAAAAAAAAGAAAAAATTATTGTTCTGGCCTAGAGCTCGAACCGAACCTTCAACCCTTTATCAATAGGCCGATAAAACAAAAAAAATGCTTCAAAAGTCAGAAATAGAAACTTATATAAACGTCCTGGTTTTAAAACAAGAAACTTGATACTGAAAATTTAAAAATAAAAAATTTTATTTGTGAGAAATGCTGCAAGTCATTGATACTTTTTCGAAACATTTTGTTATACATATAAAGTGTTATAATATGTTTTGTAACACAGACGTTATAGCTGATTAGGCAGACCAAGCTACTAGAATCCGTACGAAGCAGGTCACCGCCCACTGGATTTTTTTTAACTGCTAGTTAAGATTTCTCTAGTTTCAATTTGAAAACCAATTCTGTACATCCATTTTCAGAAAGACCAGTATAATTTATATTTGAAACCAAAATTGGTTTGGGTCATATACATATGTAGTACAAACAAGTTTCAGATTTAGGCTCAAACTTTCAACCGTGTAGCTTTATCTGCCAAAACAGTTGTAGTCCCTTAAAATGGGATTTTATTTTCAGCATACCATGAAAAAACGAATTGTAGATCTGAAATGGGCACTAAAAGGAATTATACAGCTTATCAAAGCAAAAATAATGGCATATCAATTTTAAAACTCGATGTCAGTTAACCAAGTTACAACAAAAATACAATTTAACATAAGCTTTGAATAAAGGCAACTTCTTTTTGTATGGGTAGCAACCCAGTCTACTATAATGAGGTTCTTCATAGTTAAAAAAAGAAATACCTAAGTATTTCAGTTGCAAAAGTTTCTGTTAAATATCATTACCATCAGAATAAAATTGTATGTCTTTTAATACCACTTATAACTGTACGCGTTTTTTGAAACATATTATGAAAGGTGTTTTTCAATCAATTAACATGGTGTTTTTGGAAAAAACTCTGAGTTAGGACGTTCTTGAAACTAATTTTAATATACAGTTCTGATATAACTCTCTGAAAATCTGACAACCATATTTACAGGCTAAGGTCATTCATGATTCGGAGCTCTACCACAGTTCAGCAGTTCATAGATATAACTAGGTTTGAATACGTTAGTCTAGTTAAGATAATTATATAAATACATTGTAAATAGATATAAGCTGGGCTTAATTAAGCTGTAATAAATAAGTAATAAAATTTTGAACAATTTTCAGGTACATAATTTCCAAGCTGTGCGCTCCTTACACGCAACTTGTCAACTCACACTCAAAGAAATGGTGCTAGTAAAATCAACAAATTGATTCTGTTGTTTTGACTTAACGGACATTCGGTGGAAATTGATCGAATTATGGTTAATCCGACCGAGTTCTTTGCCAAGCGAACAAATTAGTTTAGTCATTTCAACAGAAGATAAATTGTCGCTCTTAATTTACAAAATTTTGTAAAATTGACAGATTCCTAATCAATCTAACTGATTTTTCTGTTAACACAACTGATCTCACTGGTCATTTCAACAGCGAAAAACAGTCGATCCATGAGCAATTTCAAAGAGAATTTTACGGTCACTGCGCCCTCTACTTTGCACTTATTACATTTCTATTTGAAAAGTGAAGTGACGCGCGGCGAAGTTCAAAACTATAAATAAAATAAATTATAAAAAATAAAATTTTGTGAAGCGCGTTTAATAAAACAAAGTAATAAAGTGTATAATGTTCAATGTGTGCCAGCATATTTAATGTACGTACATATGTACTTATTTGTCTGATTTTTGAAAATGGAAACATTTTATATCAAATGTGCGTACACAAATATAAAAAATAAAAAAAATAAAAAAATTAAGGAGTTTTTTTTACACGCGTATACGTTTTGTTTGCGCGTGAAAATAAAATATTAAAAAAAAATTTAATAATAATAATAATAAAAATTTTTTTATTTATTTTATTTCATAGGTCGCTTTCTATTCATGTAAATATGTATTATGTGTTCCAAATATGAGCCAAATCGGACCACAAATACGATTTTTGTGAATATCTCGATCCATGCGCCACCTAGCGGCGATTTTTTTCATAGGTCGCTTTCTATTTTTGTATGTATTATGTGTTCCAAATATGAGTGAAATCGGACCACAAATACGATTTTTGTGAGTATCTGATCCTTGCGCCACCTAGCGGCGATTTTTATCATAGGTCGCTTTCTATTCTTGTATGTATTATGTGTTCCAAATATGAGCGAAATCGGACCACTAATACGATTTTTGTGAATATCTCGATCCTTGCGCCACCTAGCGGCGATTTTTTTTTATTATTGCATTGTCATCGGGTTCTGAACTATATTCCAAGTTTCAAGCTTGTAGCTTATCGGGAAGTTACTTCAATTTTAATTACAA
The DNA here is from genome assembly GCA_029619165.1 of Eurosta solidaginis. Lineage (NCBI taxonomy): Eukaryota > Metazoa > Arthropoda > Insecta > Diptera > Tephritidae > Eurosta > Eurosta solidaginis. The sequence continues at coordinate 7,039 of JARSSU010026584.1, read as the reverse complement.
AATTCGCGCTGGCCGTGCAGCCTGTCAAGTCAAAGTAAATAAAACCGCCTAAAAAACGCCTATCTCGCAATTTTTTTTATATATTTGACTACTAAACGGTCAATTACGAATCAACGATTTCTGCCGCAGTTGATTCAACATCTTGTTGCGATGGATAACAATTGACACTAAATTTCGGTTGGATTGACCCGTATTACGGTTGATTTTACCAGTATTTTTCTTTCAGTGCAGAAAAGGCAATGAAGTTTATCATCAATACCAAAATAGGATGTCAAATTGATACGTGAGCTTCAAATTAAGCGCGTACATTTGCGATTTTTTTTAATCCAGTCTAATGTGTATAGATACAACAGTATATGTGCTTATTATAGCTTTTTTAAATTGCGGCATGTTAGTGGATCAATAAAAACCTATCAGTGGGCAAGTTAAAAAGACAATATGCGCTTAACATGAATATGGCGGAAAAGCTGGTGGAAAATATGTATGAAAGAAAAGTGCGAAATTACAATGCGCGACCAACCGCAATTGTGTGACAACAAATAAATTGCGTGCAAATAGCCAAACTAGTAAAAGGCGAGGGTTCTACAAAACGGATTATAGAACTTTTGTATCACGGCTCGTTCGATGATCTAACAAATAATATGCAGGCAGCAATAGCCGGTGATAGTTAAACCAGCGGGTAAGGATTTTAGAATATTCCCGCAGTAGGCATGCCCGTTGTTGTTGTTGTAACAGTAGCGTAAGAGGCGGCTAAAATCCACAGACCATGAAGGTACGACATGGTCACATCAAATCGTTCAAGATATTATCGGATGCTAAGTTCCGGAACGAACCGGATCAATATCCGGCAAAGGACCATCATCATATACAACAGTCTCCAAAACCTACGTATTATCTTTATACGCTACAATCTGAGATTGTGAAAACGGAAAACGGTCGTAAGCTGGCAAAATCGGGAATATTTCATTTGATATCTCTGCTCCAGACATGAGTTTGGCTGATATTTTGAGTGACTTATATTAAATATCGAGCCATAACAGGGTTATGGATACCTGTTGTTGTTGTTGTTGTAGCAATGCTCGCCCCACCTAAATAGCCAGCGAACCGATCACAAATTGTCATCAATATCCTCTAACGGAGTCCAAGGAAACTTGCGTTTCAACAGGGTGGACCATAAGGAAAGGGGTGTTAGAGGCGTTTGGTTCCACATTACACATTAAAGAGATGGTTGGTGTCATGTGGGGACACATTGCAAGCAGGGCATACATTTATATGTCGGGGTTGATTCTGGATAGTAAGAGTTTAACCTGTTACAGTATCCAGAACGAAGTTGAGCAAGCGTGACACGCGTTCCCTGGGGAGTATGCGTTCCTCTCTGCGAGTCTGGATATTTTCTTCAATACTTGATTCACCGAGCAATTCACGACATAAGGTCCGACGCCTGTCTATGGAGTTCACCAAGGACCTGCTTGGTTTTTTCCGCTCATACGGCTGGGTTCTCAGGTGCCGATATTTCCTCAAAATGCTTACGGAGATGACTCCTAGGCCCTAGGCGGTGCTGGTTCGTCAATCAGATGTCTGTTGGGATGCCAGTTTCTGGGTATTCAACAGAAACTGTTTGGTCAGCATCTCATTTCTCTCTGATGGGGAGTATTCTCGCCTCATTATGCAGATGGTGTTCTGGGGACATAAGAAGACAAGCCCGTGGCGATTCTGAGAGCAGTATCTTGGCAGGCCTGTAGTTTCTCCAGTGGTGGTTTTTGGGCTTGGCGGACCATATGGGTGACGCGTAGCACGTAAACGGCTGGCTAATTGCTTTGTATGTGGTCAAGAGCGTTTCTTTATCTTTTCCACAGGTACTGCCAGCAAGGGATTTGAGGATTTTATTACGGCTCTGAATTCTTGGAACAATTGCGGTTGCGTGCGCACCAAAAGATACCTGATCAACGTCACACACAGATTTTGGGGTGTAGGACAGTCGGTAGCGTAGTGCCATCGACGTGGAGTTCAATATGGTCGACATTTTGGGCGTCCATGTTGTAAGATAGAAGGTCGCGTGAAGATTTAGTCGGTGACATGTCCAGGTTTCGCGAGGCGACAAAAACTGGAGAGATCAGGGAGATAGCCGTTTATTTTATGCATACGCTCATCGATCTTTGGCCCGGGCCTGTGGCCATTATTGTAGCAGTCATCGGCGGAGGAAACGCTTGTCGACTCCTTCCGGTGGTGAAGGTAGCTTAGATATGTGGAGGGAGAGTGGTAAACAAAAGCGGGGATAGGACACCACCCTGTGGCACACCCTTGTTAATTCTCCTTTGTTTTGATGTTCGTTCTGAATTGCACGATGCCTGCCGACCACCAGATAATTTGCGTCCACCTTTAAGACATGGGGAAGGTGACCCTTCAGTCTTGCAGTAACGAGCCATGGTTTGACCGTATCAAAAGCTTTTGCTAGGTCTAACAGCTACGAGGAGCTGTTCTATGGTGTCTTGATTCGAACCGCACTTAATCTGGCGTGCTAATGACATTTAGCGCGGAGGTAGTCTATGGAGTTTTCTGAAGCCATGCTGATGAATGGGCCTAGCTGCAATGTGCTTGGAAGATAAGGAGCAAATGGCTTCTTCAAGCGCTAGTGCCACTGGCGATAGGAGAGATATCGGACGACGATATGACCCACCTACATTAGCTGGTTTACCAGGCTTTAGTAGCGGACCACCTTCGCCATTTTCCCATTTCTCGGTATATGACAAAGTGTGGAAAGAGATCGAGGTGAAACATGCGCGAAATATTTTGATAACCCTCTTCCCTAGGTTGTTTAAGCATCTGGCATGCTATGCCGTCTGGGCACTGCTTGGCTGTTTAGCGCGACCAATGGCGTCCTCAACCTCTCTAGCGGTGAGGGTAATTGGTGACGCGCTGAGTGTTGTGTTATATGTGCGTGTCTGATGCTCTCGCGTCTAGTTCTTTGTCGACCGTAGGATGCATTATATATTGTCGGCAGAGAAAGCGCTCGCGCAGTTTTTCGCATCCGACAGCACCTATCGCCAAAGGCGATGGAAACTTTGTCTGTGCTTGAGTCGGATTCGATAGGGACTTTACGGTGGACCAAAGTTGTTACCCACCCGGTAGCGAGTTACAACCTCTAGGTGCTCTTCCCAGTTTCGCCCGCTTGTGTTCGTCCACAAGCAATCTAATGGCGTTGGTTATATCCCTTAGTTGGGGGTTCGGCCTGGATCAAGCTGTCTTATTTTTAAGGCCGCGTTCCCGCTAAGCTGCGGCCTCCGCCGGGAAGGGGGGCCGGTTTTCGGGCATTCTCCCGGCGGGAATGAAATGTGCCGATGGCGGGTTCAATGACCTTACGGAAGGCCGCTCCCTTGGCGGGCATCAAGGTCGGGATACGGCAGGGCAGCACAGCTGCTGTCTGTTGCAGATATATTCTTCCCACTTTCCTTTATGAAGTTATTAAAGTGCAGTTTTTCGGTGACGATGAAGTCGGCGGTACGCTCGAAACGCAAATAAGTATGGCAGGTGGTCGGATGGCCAATGTACCCTCGGCTGCAGTGACGCAGTTTACGAGGTTTGCGCTACGATTGATACCTCTTATGGTATAAAATTTAAAAATTTTTTGACAAGTCAATATGTATTAATTTTTGCGTCAGATAAGCGCATTTTTCTAACAAACTCTGAGGTAGAGTCTTCTTCAAACAAATTCTAAAATAAAGCGTTTCAAAGGTTTTCTGAGAGAGGACATTTTTGCAACGTCAGCCGGGATAGCGTGATTATGCACTCAGCAGTCAATATGTAGATCCCACCCAGTTTGTAGCACATAACAAATTGGAATAGAAGCTCGGCCTTAGCCCCAGCGTATCGTATCAGAGCTTACCGCATTCAATCCGCCAAAGGACATACTATATATGCAACAGTTGCGACAGTTTTTTTTCGGTTAAAACAACCCCATCCCAGAGGAAGGAAAAGTAGGGCAGAGAAAAGAAAAGGAAACGGAGCTCGTGGCGAAGTAGAACCACAACCAAGCAGCATCGAAAATCAAATCCAAAACTGCAACCGCAACTGGAATCGGGAATCGAATGAGGAGCCAAAAACAAAACCGATACCGGACCGAGCCTGAACCCGAACCCGCACCGAAACCGGAGCCAAAACTTTACCGCTGTTGAAAGCGAAATTCAGTTTAATGTTCCAGGCAGACTGTCTAGACTTTTTCAACTACTGCACATAACTACTTGCAGATCAACTTTGAATGCATTAACCACTTTTTGCAGGATTCCATAAACATTGAAAAAACTTTTTTGTAATTATATAATTTTATTGTGCTTTATTTTGTTATATTATTCTTATTGTTATTTAATAAGTTACATATCTGTGAGGACTGTGTCCCGTAGATAAAATAAATAATAAAATAAAGAATGCGGAGCCGAAACTGTAACGGAAACTGCGCCAAACATGGATCAAAACCGAGGTCGGAATCGGACCAAAATAAAAATTGAAGGCAAGATTCATACCAAAACCCATACTACATACAAATGGCATCAAACCCGAAGCCAGTGCCGATCAACCAAGTCAATGTGCAAATAATGATCAATTCTTCAGTCGGATACGAAATCCGAAATCTTACAAAGCAATAAATGTGCTTTGAGCTTGAAGTTTGAAATTGAAATCAAAATCAGACTTAAAATCTAAAACTGTTATGAAACTGAGCGAGGTCTTATTGATGTAGTAAAAGCATTGGTTTCCTAGATGTACTTACGCCTTATTTTATAATATATTACTTGATTCCAATCCGAAGTTAGTAAAATGTACCATATGCCATTTAGTAATTTACGTACATGCTTTTGCATACATATTCCATACAGTTTAGATTTGTTTGCATGTGCAATATGAGATAAAGTTTTAATGTGGCGTGTGAACGAAAAAACAAGCTGAGCGTACTGAAAAACAACATAACGTTCAAATAATGGTGATGGGTTTTATGAGTCATCCTCTGGGTGTTGCCCACAATGTTGTTGCTGTTGTTTAGCAGTGATTCGCCCACCTAATAGGTGCGACCGATCACAAATTGTCATCAATATCCTCTAACGGGAGTCCAAGGAAACTTGCTGTTCCAACAGGGGTGGACCATAATGAAAGGGGTGTTAGAGGCGTTGGTTCCACATTACAATTAAAGAGATGGTTGGTGTCATGTGCGGACACATTGCAAGCGGGGCATACATTTTTTATGTCGGGGTTGATCTGGATAGGAAAGAGTTTAACCTGTTACAGTATCAGAACGAAGTTGAGCTAGAGTGACTCGCGTTTCCCTGGGGAGTATGCGTTCCTCTTGCGCAAAGTTTCGGTACTGTTCTTTGAGTACTGGATTCACCGGGCAATTCGTGGCATAAAGTACGACGTCTGTTTGTGGAGTTCACTGAGGACCTGCTTGTGTTTTTTGCTTCATACGGCTGAGTTCTCAGGTGCCGTATTTCCTCATAATGCTTTCGGAGATGACTTCTAAGCCCCTAGGCGATGTTGGCTCATTAATCAGATGTCAGTTGGGATACCCAGGTTTCTGGGTATTCAACAGGAACTCTTTGGTTAGCATCTCATTCTCTCCCTGATGGGGAGTATTCTCGCCTCATTATGTAGATGGTGTTCTGGGGACATAAGAAGACAGCCCGTGGCGGTTTTGCCCACAATAATATGTTTTTGTGTCTCGAGTCTTGCATGAAGAGCAAATATATAGCAATAACAGGGACTACTAAATAACTACAGAATATTGTGTCAGGCTGGACCCGAAGAGGGAGTTTTATTTATTTATCTGCTTCTCATGCCAGCCGGTTCTATGTACCGGAGCGACTCTGGTTTTGTTCTGACCTAGGGCTGTCATTTCAGTGTAACCCATTTAATTTGTTGCGTCCCTACCACAAAATGCCATCCTCCCAGCAGACCCTTGCAGCGTGACTGCTCCATTATCTCCTTCTCCGGGAGGTTTTGAACCCAATCCGGGGCCAGCCCTGTCTCCGTCCCTCTCTCCTCTTTCCGGCACTAGTACACGAGTATGTCAGGAAACGGCATCTTCCCAATGCAGCTCCTGCCTTACACGATGCCACTTTCCTAGATGTTGGGGTCTCAGCGACGGCAACTCCCCGACGGCTTTCATCGCGCCATGTTGCCAGACCGCAAACACAACTACACCGGATACACCGATGCTTATACAAGGACGTATAGTCCCAGGCCCCCGAAGCACTTGCATTCTAGCCTCCCTCAATCAAGCGCAGTCCACCCGTCATTACCTCCAGAGTGACGACGTCTTCCCTATTGAACTTCACAATATTGCAGTTAAACTGTAATTGGTTATCTGGGAAGATCATGAAGATAGCCGATTTTATGAAGCATCCGTATTGCTACAATCCAACAGAAAAAATTCACGGCAAGATCTGCTTTGCAGACCTGCTCTGGGTACAAAGTCCATAGAAAAGATCGCGAGAGCGGAAATGGAGGCGGACTCTGCATTTGTCACCCACCGCTCAGTGTAATAAATACATTCGATTCCGACGTCGGCCGTAGGGACAGCTTCTGAGACTTCAAGGCATATCTGTCCAGCCAGGCAAAATTTAGAAATTATCAACATCACTGGGAAAATCGCATTATTCTAGGCGATTTCAAACCCGACTAAGCACAACGACAAAATATCCATAGCAATGGCGATAAAGTGCTGTTCGATGCGAAGAAAATGCCCGAGCGCTTTTTGCCAACAGCACGTAATGCATTCCATGGTGACAAATCTAGACGACGAGCCAACAGATCCCAGCTGGTTAGGGGGCTTAGAATATACCCGCGGTAGGTATACCTGTCGTAAGAGGCGACTAAAATACCTAATTGATTCAAGGGGTTGTGTGGCGCAACCCTCTCAAGGGGTTGCCAGTGCAATATATAGCTTCTCCAAACCTAATTGTCAACCTCACCTACCCGTGGCGAATCTGTTGATCGATGAAGGGGTGGGAGGGCGATAGGGCCTAAAAGGTTTCACGTGGTCATACCAAATCGT
>JARSSU010026583.1:0-11294 GCA_029619165.1 Eurosta solidaginis | reverse complement strand
TCTGTTGTAACATTTAGAATTTTGTAAGTTTCAGCTATTTCTTTTCTCTTCTTGAATTGTCTACCTCCCCGCTTTCTTCTTTGAATTTTTGGGGCAGGTACTTTTGGGATTTCTTCTGTTTTAGGCAATTTGTTCCCTCGACGATACTCTTCTATAGTTATCGGGTTTCGGACCTTGCTTTCGGTTTTTGTTTTAAGATTTTTTCCGAAATTTTTATAACTCATTGATTGTGTTTTCACACTTCTCAAAAATTGTATGGAATTCCTTCTCTGTTATTTCATTCATAACCAGGAAATAACTGAAACTTATATGTGTTAAAAATTAACTAAATATTTTGTAAGACGTCCTAAACATTCCAATTTACTTAAATATAGAACTTTTATTTATTTTACGTTTAATTGATTCTTTTTCTCTTTAATTTTTTACAATAAAAAAGTCCTAGGAAAAGATATAATTTTTGCTAATGGTGAAGCGTCACAGGGCCGCTCAATTATTCTAAAGATTAAAATATACTTATATTAAGTGTGTCCAAATTCCCCCAGTTTTTTCTTCATGTCTGGTATGTCTGGCCAGGTTCAAGGTTAGATAATATGTTTATGTAGATGGCTGGTAATGTTTTCTCAACGTATGCCGCTAGTCATAATTTTCCATCAATATTCCACTTCCTTAGTGCATCACAAATTTTATTTATATACCATCCATTATGTTGCTAAAGTAATGTGCTGCCATTTATTGTTGTTGTTGCTGTTGAAAAATGATTGTGGGTCGCCTTGTTTGTCTAGGTTAATCCATCAATCTCTAGCTTCCAATACTTTGCGTTTGTTTAAATTATTTGTGGGTTATACCATTATCCGTGGAATATCCTCTAGCCAGTTTGTGCTCTAATTTTTATACTTTAAAAGAAACTTGTTAAACTGGCAGGATCTCTGTTCAGTTAGATTATTTCTTGCAGTTTTGCAGATTTTAATCTATACTGGCAGGATCGCCATGTGGGTGTGTTGATAGTAAAGTTAAACAAAATTATAAGTCAGTAGGCGCTAATGCTCAGCGCAGACATCAGAATTCCGTTTATTCGTGAATACTTTCTATTTTATACAAAAGTTCTTAACCTATACATATATACATTCTTACATTAAAAATTAGATACAAGAGGTGCATGACTCAATAGTAAAAAATGCTTTATCAGCGAATTATTATATTGACACATAATTACACTGTCATCAAATTTGATTCCTTAGATGGACCGCCAATAAATTTTTACGTTTTAAACAATGGACTTAAAGTAATAAGAGGAAAAAGTATTGGAAGGTCGACGATTAATTTTCTATTAGAAGTATAAGAAACATAAAAATTAAAATTAAAAGTGTAAGACTTACAAAAATATGAACTGTAAAAAATACTATACTTTATACAATACATTTTTACGTTTTTGAAAAATCGACGCCTAATTTTCTGTTAGAATTATAAGATAACAAACAACCGCACTCGCAGCCAAAATCACAGCCCCTGTTTCTGAATCGGTTGCTTTAGAACCTGGTGCTCCTAGGGTGGTGACTGCTGTTCCCCCCGTAGGCCCATTTTTGTATCACGGCTCCACGCATCGCTGACGGAAGCTGATATATCTAACTACGTATGCTCCAAGCTTGGTGTTGAACTTAACAGCAATATTAATGTTTATAAGTTTAAGTTTAAGTCTGGGAGAGAGATATCTTCTTTCAGATCTTAGTTCCTGACAAATTTTTTGATAGGGTACTCGATTCTACTTTCTGGCCGAAACACTCTGTGGTGCATTTGTTTACTAGAAAGTCGAACCGTGACCGCGCTACTTTAAATGCATCAAAAAACTAGACAGGCACACTCCAGAAGTGTTACAAACTTAAATTATGTCTTATCAAACGTAAATAATGTCTCACTTAGTATATTTTATCAGAACGTTAGGGGGTTGAATACCAAATTAACGGACATTGTTTCTACTGAGTCATGAGAGTTCTTATGATGTACTCGTTTTTACTGAGACTTGGCAAAAACCAACAGTTTTTAATGCTGAAGTTTTATCGAGTTCGTTTCAAGTGTTTAGAAAGGACCGACTTGCCAGAGCTGGTGGAGGTGTGTTAATTGCCGTTCACACTAGGTTTTCCGCGGAGGAACTACATTTTCCTGACCCTGAGGATGCTGAGCTCTTTGTGTGAGAGTAAAACTTTCCTCAACCTGACAAATATTTTATAGCCAACTACATTCCCCTACACTCTGACATTTCCTTATATTTGAATCATTCCTCAATAGGGAAATCTGTGTGCAGCACTGCCAGAGCCTGTGATTCTGTCACTGAACTTGGCGATTTTAATCTGGCATGTGTGTCGTGGAGTCTTATCGACGGGAAGCTAGTCCCTACTTCCTCTCGCGCTATCGACTATGATTTCCTAAACGAGTTTGCGGAGATGTTGGAGCTTTTAAATTAACACATTCAGAATAAATTCGGTAAATGTTTGGATTTATTTTCTCATGACGATTCAAATTGTTTTGTAAATCGATGCGATCCCCTTGCCCTGCCTGAAGATGTGTATCATCCTGCTCTCGCGATGTTTATGGAATCTCATAATTTATCTGAGCGTTCCTCAACGTAGTGCGAAAGACCCCTCACCGGTTTCTGTTTAGAAAAGCCATTGGTCTAAGTAAATTGGTCGAAGTATCGAGAATAAATTGGCCTGAGTACGATGGGGATATTGATGAGAGAATATCCCATTTTAATAATGTGCTATACTATATCATCATCGGCTTGGAGTACTAAAGAATTGAAACGCCTGAAAAATCAGAAGACGCGTTCATTTAAACGCTACAAACTTTCTAGATCAATGACTGACTATGCTGCCTACTCAATTTTACGTCACAAATATAACACATTTAACAGAATTTGTTATAGGAACTATATCAGTAGGATTAAAAGCCAAATTTTTGTCAATCCTAAGTCGTTTTACAGCTTTGTTAATTCAAGAAGGAAGATAAAAGGGTTTCCTTCTACAATGAAGCTAAATGATCAGATTTCCAACGATAGCTTCGAAATTGCTAACATGTTTGCGGATTTCTTCGAATCTACTTATTCAAACACCTATAATTACCCGCCATCAAATTATCCTTTCAGATTGTCTCCTCTGGATTCCCAGGGAGTCCCATATATGTGTACTGATGATGTTTTAACTCATCTGGAAAATCTAAAAATTTCTTACTCTAGTGGTCCGGATCAAATTCCGTCGGTAGTGCTGAAATCTTGTGCTCGATGCTTATATCGACCTCTAGCCTGTTTGCTTAATGCGTCCCTGAAGCAAGGGGTATTCCCCAAGAAGTGGAAAGAATCATTCATTATACCACTGCATAAAAATGGAAGCAGACGTGTGTTATAAATTATAGAGGAATATCCAAACTCAACACTATTCCTAAGCTATTTGAATTGATTATCACAAAACAGATTGCTTTTAGAGTATCTTCATTAATTGATTTTTCACAACATGGCTTTTGCAAGGGTAAATCAACGGCGTCCAACTTGCTCGAGTTTACAACCTTTGTATCCAACAGTTTTAAGACTAATTGTGAAGTTAATGTTATTTATACTGATTTTAGTAAGTCATTTGTAAAGTTTCTCATTCTATACTTTTATTCAAACTTGATCGGTTAGGATTTCCTCCTTTGCTTCTATCTTGGGTTTCTTCTTATGTGAAGGAAAGATAACAAACCGTTATATTTAATAATTGTTGGTCTCGGTTCATAAACGTAACTTCTGGTGTTCCTCAAGGCAGCCACCTTGGTCCGGTTTTGTTCCTGTTGTTCATTAATGACCTTCCTAGTGTTTTGAAGAGCTGCAAGTCGTTGATGTTCGCTGATGATGTCAAACTTGTAATGCCTATCCGCTCACCCGTGGATAGGGCATGTCTCAGGCTGATCTGAATAGTCTTGTTGACTGGTGTAATGTAAACGCTATGTCACTAAACCTACCTAAATGTAAGTTCATGTGTTTTACAAGGAAGTCCTTCCAATCCCATGATTATGTTATTGGCGACTATGTAATCAAGCAAGTCACTAATTTTATTGATTTAGGCGTTACAACGGACCCAAAACTCGATTTTAAACATCATATTGAATCTTGCGTGAATAGCGCTAAAGGTACTTTGGCTTTCGTTAAAAGTTGGTCTAAAGAATTTAATGACCCATACGTTACAAAAACTCTTTTTACATCATTGCTCAGACCTACTTTGGAATATGCTTCAATAATTTGGAATCCGCGTTATCAGGTTCATTCTGACAAGCTGGAATCGGTCCAGAAACAATTTTTGCTTTTGGCTTTAAAACACTTACCATGGGATCCTTCTAAAAATCTTACCCCCTATTGCAGCCGGTTAAAACTAATACAGCTGCCCACATTGCAGAGCCGCAGGGAGATTCTTGGTGTCTTATTTATCCTTAAATTAATAAGAGGGTCAATAAATAGTCCATTCTTGCTTGGTGAAATTAAGTTTAATGTCTAGGCCATCTAGACATTTTCAATCAATTTTTGTAGCTACATGCAGGTCGAATTATGAAATGCACGAACCACTTAACTGTTTATGTCGTGATTTTAATAAACACTGTAAAAATTTAGACGTCTGCGACTGGTTTCTTGGTATTAAAAAATACCTTTTAACTACATTAAATTTGTAATTCGAAATGAAGCAAAGAACGCTAAACCGTGACATACTGTTCAACCCTCTGTTTCAAATTTGAAGTACCAGTTACTTGAAACTTGTTTGCAAAATTGCGTTGTGATCATTATTTTTATATGTATGCAATCAAATTTACTCTGTATAAATTCTATTCTGTATATATTTTATCTACTATTAATTGCTTTATTGTCAATCTCATAAATTATTATTTACTAGCTCCTTCATGAGTACATTATAACACATTTACAACATTTTATCTTTTGCTTACTTCTATGTTTTTAATTGAAATTGTCAAGCGTTTAATTCAATACTGTTTAAATATTACTTCAAAATTGATGACTGCTTATGTTGTTTATATCGTGTATTACATCTGATATTTAAGTGTCGGTATATTTGGTCTGTATAATTGTTTAATTGTAGACTGATAAATAAATAAATATATAAATATTAAAATTTAAAGTATAAGTATGATTTAATCGGGGATTGCCCGTATTGCTTTTTTACATGTATGAAAATATTATTTGAAGCAATTTTTTTAATTTTATAATTTATAATAAGAATATTATGCTGACTAGGTGTATAGAAATAGAGCGTAGTTATTTTTAGTGTGTAAGTATTGTATGTAAATATTGTAATAGTATTGTAAGTAATCCTTCTATAAAAGAGAAAGTATTCAGCAATAAAGAATAATCTGATTTTAGAGCTGAACATAAACGCCCACAAAATCTCTTTTGTATTAATATACGGTAAATTTATCTCATGGCGATCCTGCCAGGCTAGATTGGAAATTGGCAAAACTGCAAAAAATCTAGCTGGAGGGAGATCCTGCCAAGGAATTTTTTTTTCGAAAGTATAAAAATAACCTTGCCATCCTAGCAAAAATTGAATTTTAAAATATGCTGAAGGATTCTGAAATAATAAAATAAGCAAATACAAAGGATTCCAACTGCTGTTGCAGCACGAATAATTAAAACAACTTCGAAAAGTAACCTTCCTTTACACACCAGAGCGATATGGAAGACAGAGGCACTACGTCAACTTGAAGGCAACCGATTTGAAACTTAAAAACAAACCAAGGCAAAAGGAAACAATAAAATAGAGCAAAGGCATACCTGATGGCAATCGGCAAACCGCATTACCACGCATAAAAAGGGTGGAATAAAGATCACAGAACGGAAAATTTAACAATAAATTTGACTGGCAGCAAACGCATAAGTGAAGTGGAAATAAATAGAATATCTGAATGACGGCCGGAAACCAACTAAAAGACTAATAGCAAACCAGCAGGTCGCGATTAGCAGTACGAATAGCACCAAGATTGGCAACGAGTTTTACGTATGTTAAGTATATAAAAATTTAGAATCAATTGAGCGGCCCAGGGACGCTAAACTATGAGCAAAAACTTTGTTTTTGCTTAGGAATTTTTTTTTCGGATAAATTCCCACTGCCAAGAACTGATGATATTTTAGACCAACTCGGAAGAGGAAAATATTTTTCATGTCTACATTTTATGTCAGGTTTTCATCAAATAGAATTACACCCAGATTCCATAGATATACCCTCATTCACAGCGGAAAATGGTACATATAGATTTAAAAGGCTACCCCATAGTTTAAAAGTCGCACCAAACCCATTCCAAAGAATGATGACACTCGCATTTACAGGCCTCAAACAATCCCAAGCATTTCTCTATATGGATGATTTAGTTGTACTAGGGTGTTCAGAAAAACTCATGCTGAAAAATTCAAGAGATGTTTTCTCCACTTGTAGGAAATACAACTTAAAATTACATCCAGATAAATGTATATTTTTCAGTCAAGATGTAACTTATTTAGGACATAAATGCACAAGCAAGGGAATACTACTATAACCGCACTGCGTTACCCCCTTTACGCACTAAACATACCCCTGAGTGCAAGTGGCATCGCTGTCAGCTGTTGCTGAATTGCATTCAGCAATAAAAATGATGGCCGCTGAGCGTGGGTGAAAAACGAACCCGATGGGTTTCGTTTCAACAATTGGAGTAACCGGCCAACCCATCAGCACGCGCAAGTTATTAAAATCGAAAGTAATTAAATAAAACTAAGTGGTGGATGATTGTTTTGAACTGTAAATTAAAAGGATAAGTAAACTAAGCAATAAAAATGATGGCCGCTGAGCGTGGGGTGAAAAAACGAACCCGATGGGTTTCGTTTCAACAATTGGAGTAACCGGCCAAACCCATCAGCACGCGCAAGTTATTAAAATCGAAAGTAATTAAATAAAACTAAGTGGTGGATGATTGCTTTGAACTGTAAATTAAAAGGCTAAGTAACTAAGTTGAAAAAATAAAAGACTAACTATGTTTTATTGCTTAAACATAAAGAAACGAAACACATAAGATTGTAAATGAAACGATAAGTGAATTTATTGTACAAATCGGAAAAACTAAAGTTGCACTTAAATAAAAACAAACTTAAAAACTGAACTAAGTGTACTAAATTGGTACTAAGAAAAAAAGGTAAAAGGTTTGTGTGTGCAGGTGGGCGTTAGGGCTGCCCACCCACTAGCGTGAGTATCCAATCCCACAACGAAAATGGTTGGCGTTAAAGCCAACCTTAAATGGCGACCGTGACAGGACCCGAACCTGCAATCTTATATTTTTGAGCAATCGTGTATACTTACAAATATGAGTTTTTGTGAAATACGGTGCGTCCGTAAATAAACATACATAAATTTGTTTTTGCATAAGGCGGTGGTTCCGCAATAACCAAAACGATTTTTTTGCGTAAACGGTGGTTCCGTAAAAACCAATGAAATTTTTTTTAATCCCGGTGCGTCCGAGGATATTCATATTACAAATTTGAAAAGATGCGGTGCGCCCGTATCTATAAAAATAAAACCATACAATTTTAATAAAACGGTGCGTCCGTAATAACACAAACACATTGAGATCTTTTTAAAAAGCGGTGCGTCCGTTATCAACAGCCAAGTCCTTTTACCAAAATAAAATATTTTCCTTTGAAATCAATTTAAATTAAATTACTTCAATATACATTCAATTTATCATTAAATATTCAGTCTTTCATTAAATTGCCGGATAATTCTTTCAATTTCACATCAACATTCAATTCAATTTCAATTTCTGTTAAATTTTCGTAAGCAATTTCTACAAATTCGACTTTAATCAGTTTAAATATTTCTTCTTTGCTTCCTACTACATATGTTTCTTAGAAACCAAAAAGTAGTTCCCAGAATTTCAGAGCAAGACTCAGATTCCGAAAAATTCAGATTCCAATTCCAAAAATTTTAATTCCGAAAGTTCCGATTCCGAAAATCTTGATTTTAAAAGCCCAGTTTCCGAAGGCTCAACCACATATTCGCCCAGTACAATCAAAAACCTTGTTGTTAGACTTTCTTTGTCCGGAGAATTTCACGGATTTGAGGAATTGCCCGAAACAAATATTTCAAATCCTCCTAATTCCGATACAAATATGGCAACTCCTGAGGAAAAAAGATCGTTTATCAGCATGTGTGCTGGTATTATGCGTGAAAATTATAGCGGTGAGCCCCTAGGTCTTGAATCTTTCATTAATAAAATTGAGTTAATCGAAGAATTTGTCGACGAAAATTTAACTGGCACTTTGTATTTCATATATTAAATCCAAACTCGATGGTAAAGCTCGAGAAGCGATACCAACTCAAATACTTTCAGTTAATGATATAAAAATAGCACTACGTAACCGTATAAAACCCGACAACTCCAAAGTTGTGGCCGGAAAAATTGCAGCTTTGCAAGTTAATAATAATAATTACACCGATTTTGCAAAACGCGTCGAGGAATTGTCTGATTCTTTAGAGCGTTCGCTCATTATCGAAGGGATTACTCAGGCCAAAGCCCATGAAATGGCCATCGAGCAAACAGTTAACGTTTGCCGATTGAACGCAAAAACCAGTTTAGTCAAATCAATCCTCGCTTCAACCAATTTTTCTGATTCCAAGACGTAGTAGCTAAACTGATTGTAGAGCAATCAAATGAAATAAAAGAACGCCAAGTTTTAGCATTTAGGGCGCGGAACAATAACAATTTTAGAAATTTTCAAAGTAATAACCGAGGTCGAAACTTCCAACATCAAAGTCGTAACTTTAACAATTATAGACAAAATAGACCATCTTTTAGTAACAGTAACTATGGCAACAACTTCAATCGCGGCAATCAAAGGCAAAATTTCCGTTCCGGCGGCGGAAATCGGCATCAGTCTAACAATAATAATAATAGCAACAATAGTCGTACTAGCAATAATAACGGTTCTAACACTTCCAATAATAGAGGTAGAAATGCAAGTGTCCGGGCTTTAAACAGGGAAGCCCCTCAGGAGCGAACACTGAGGGAGGACGAGACAAATTACTAACTGATTCAGCTCACAGTTTTTCTTCTAAAAACGTTTATTGTCTTAACTTAAATTATTCCGATTTTATACAAATAAATATTACTGGCTCTAACAAATTTTGTACATTTCTAGTCGATACACAAGCCGACATTTCGTTAATTAAAATTTCTTCTCTTAATAAAAATTTGTCAATTAATAACAATGATACAATTAATATTACTGGAGTAACTACAGATACAGTTTCTACATTAGGTACTTTTACAACTAACTTACACTTTCAAATTTTTATCAAACATACGTTGCACGTGGTAGACAATGATTTCAACATTCCATCAGATGGAATACTTGGTAAGGATTTCCTAAAAACAAATAAATGCGATATCAGCTATGCAACAAATTGCATTTCCTTCTGGATAGGCAATGAAAAGATCGCACTTCCCATCCTTCACGGAATGGAAAGCGATACATTTGTTATACCACCTCGTTGCGAAGTTTATAGAATTTTCGCCTTGGAAAAAGACTCAGAACCACTTTTCGTGGATTCTCAAGAGATTTCTGACGGTGTTTTCACAGCGAAATGTATAGTTGATACTAGTAATCCGATCATTAAAGTAATAAACACCAC
Organism: Eurosta solidaginis; assembly: GCA_029619165.1. Taxonomy (NCBI): domain Eukaryota; kingdom Metazoa; phylum Arthropoda; class Insecta; order Diptera; family Tephritidae; genus Eurosta; species Eurosta solidaginis. Next base: position 1,608 of record JARSSU010026583.1, on the reverse strand, counting down.
AATAGCGTAAAATACGTAAATAACTGCAACATTCAAACAGAAAAACTTTCTAATTATCACGTTTATAAAATCAATAACCCAGTAAAACAAGATAGTCGTATCAAAGAACTTAAAAGCATTTTAGAAAAACAAATACCTAATTATGCTGAAAATAAGCTTATTAACTTATGTTTACAATATTCCGATATTTTTGCGCTAGACAATGATAAAATGACAATAAACAATTTTTATGAACAAAAACTAAGACTAAACGATACGACGCCAGTATACATTAAAAATTACCGCCTACCGTATTCTCAACGCGAAGAAATAAATAAACAGGTTAATAAATTATTGGAAAACGATCTGATCGAAAATAGTTGTTCGAATTATAACAGTCCCTTGATTTTGGTACCGAAAAAAGACCTAAATGGCCAAAATCGTATAGAATGTGCGTTGACTTTAGGGCTGTAAATAAAAAGTTAATTGCCGATAAATTTCCTTTGGCACGTGTAGACGATATTTTGGATAACCTTGGCCGTGCGAAATTCTTTTCTACTTTAGATCTTTTTTCGGGTTTTCACCAAATTCCACTTCACAAAGATTCAAGAGACATAACATCTTTTAGTACTGACCGCGGAGCTTTTCGATGGAAGGTGTTACCATTTGGTCTAAACGTGGCTCCAAATTCATTTTCAAGAATGATGTCAATTGCATTTTCTGGTATTTCACCCAACCAAGCCTTTATGTATGTAGACGATATAATAGTAATTGGATGTAGCGAAGCACATCATCTCAATAATCTAAAAAAAGTTTTCGAGACCTGTAGGAAGTTCAACTTGCGACTTAACCCAAAAAAATGTAATTTTCTTCGACCTGAAGTAACTTTCTTAGGGCATAAATGCTCAGCAAATGGGTTGCTACCAGACGATTCAAAATTGAAGCAATTAAAAGGTATCCTAAGCCACGCGATAAAGACGCTGTCCGAAGATTCGTGGCATTTGCAAATTATTATAGGAGATTTATTCCAAATTTCGCTTCTTTAGCAGCTCCATTGAATCGTTTGAGTAGAAAAAAGTTGAATTTAATTGGGATACGGCATGTGAGTTAGCTTTCGAAAAACTAAGAAAAAGTCTGATTTCTCCAAAACTATTACAATATCCAGATTTCACCAAAGAATTTTTAATTACGGTTGATGCTTCAAAGTTAGGTTGTGGTGCGATACTGAGTCAAAATCATAATGGTAACGACTTGCCAATTTGTTTTGCTTCAAAATCCTTTAGCAAATCGGAACAAAATAAAGCAATAATAGAATTAGAACTTTTGGCAATATATTTTGCAATAAAGCAATTTCGTGCATATATTTATGGCACTCACTTCAAAGTTAAATCAGATCATCGTCCACTAGTTTATATATTTAATATGAAAGATCCGTCGTCGAAACTTTCCAGAATCCGTTTGGAATTGTCCGAATATAATTTTACCATAGAATATATTAAAGAAAAATCTAACGTAGGTGCAGACGCATTATCGTGAATTTCAATTCAAGAACTTAAAAATTCCAATAATCAAATTTTAGCGGTACAGACGAGGTCTATGACGAAACGTCACGAACAATTACAACAATCG
>JARSSU010026582.1:0-79200 GCA_029619165.1 Eurosta solidaginis | reverse complement strand
GTTGGGCTGTACCTTAATGGTGCTAATGGTTTCGGGAGTGTCCTTTTCGCTACAACACAAACACAACAAACAGACCCTATGTGAGCTGTGCTCCTCTCTATTTCTACCATGTATCACGTATCATTCTGTATCTAATAAGTCACTTCACGTAACGTTGGATACTGATATCTTTACGCAGCGCTGCAAACTTTACCCCATAACACACCTACGAGTGGGCTTTTTATTATTGGGCGTTGGAGGTAGCGCACTACATCAAGTGGCCCATGAAAACAGTCTAATCTTGTCATGTGTCGCACCCCGTGAGACCGCGTTAGGCATATCATCACGGAGGGAAATGCGATTAGTCGCCACTTCCTCGATGCGTATTTCTGATCGCACTCCTTGCAGACATGCAGTCCATACAATCTATTTGACCGCATATTAGGTGAGCCAAATTCCTAATGGAAAGCTCCTCTCCAAAACTCTGTGTACAGAGAGTATTTCGCCGTGAAAACGAGCCAGTAAAACACTACATGTTCTGCGCTTTCTAATTTGGAGGGACAGTGTCGACAGAAGGGATCCCTCTTCTATCACACGCTTATGTAGAATTTCTTGAGCCGCGTGCCCGCTAATATCTGTGTGAGGTGGTATTTAGTTCGCCGTGTTTTCGCTGGTACCATTCCGCTATATTCCGAAATGCATTAATGTCCAGCGCCCTTTCTACATTCTTCCACCGTTATTCCACATAATATTGCTCGTGACCATGTGCTTTTCAGATCGGCAATTTCGCCTCAGAGTAGATCTATATGTAGGCTGCTAGTACAACTTTTTGGTGGACCATTTTAGTTCCGTGCCTTACTGGTGCTGCATATAATATTGCAACGAATTTACTGCAAATCCTCTTATTCGCAACCTTCTACTAAGTTCGTATCGCTAAATTGTTGAATAAATAACTCCAAATATTTAATAATGCAAAATGGCCTTTATTAAAGTACGTCACAATAACACTGATACACCAATAGCTTGCTTAAATGAAACTAATTTTCAAAATAATACTGCTATTGCTTGCTAGATAGCGTCTTAAATCCAACTGATTGTCGCGCCTCTACTGTTGCTGCCTTTTATAGTGTTTGGTTTCCTCGTTGACATTTCTAGGCGGTTCTGTTCTAGAATCTACTAGTGGTTATCTGCTATAAGTTTCTCAGCTATAACTACAGATGCACAATTTTATAGCTTCTCTCACAGCTTATGCGCGTGTGTTTGTGCATTGCTTCTCCGCTGCGTGTAAGTACATATGTGTAGACATAATGATTAATTTGGTTATGTGCATACAAGTCGCTGCTTAGCACATACTTAGAGATGCCAGTACCCCTTAATGTTGCTAATATTCGTAACAATATTATCGAGCTGGTTACGTTGGATAATAGCTGATGGGTAGCTTTGCCTGGGCCGCCGATGTTGGACATTATTCGCGTTAGGCTCCACTAATTCTAGAAACTTCTCCCCCCACCCTGAAGTGGCTTCTTAAATTTAGTTTGAGCCAGTATTTATTCCTAGATATTTCAAGAAAGGATTTGAATTTATTTGATAATCTCCTATGGTTAGGACTAACTCATCCACAGTCCGAGCAGGTAAGCAGGTGTGCCAAAGTTTCGTAGCGCTGTCATTATCTGCATCCAGTTCGCGGTGGGCTATTCACTTCTAAAACGTACGGCAAGCATGGAACAATCTGCCTACTCTTTTATTGTATTGAGGTGGCGTATTTATTGTTCGTCAAGCGAGTCTGCGTCATGCGTGCTTTCAAACAATTTTTTTATCGGAACTTCTATAAAAGTGTCCACTGTTCACCCAAACGTAGCTAGCTATTTTGCATACAAACAGCATACACGAACTTAAATTTTTTACCTACTACAAAACAGCAAATCCACAAAACTCGTAGAGATCGAAGCATGAAAATTTCGAGAAAAATACGAAAATATATTCATACTCGTTTTAGTGACAACAGTTGGCTTATTGACTGTAGAAAATTTACACACACATACATTGATGTGATTGAATGTTTCATAAAAAATTTGATTGTTGTGCAAATTTTATGAATTGATTTTTGATTGGCCACCGAAAAAAAGACCCCCAACGAATTGACGAAATACAACCGAGATATCTGAATTTATGTTTATTTGACAAAGAGACGACAGCTTGTATAATATGCAAATATTTAAGAAAATTTGAATATCTTACCGTTAGTTATTGATTTATCAGAGCTTAACAAATTGTATATTTACGAGTTGCGCGATTTTAAAGGTATTCGCTACACTCAGAGAAAAAATCGTTCTAAAACGAACGACACAAATTCAAAACTAAGAACATTCGTACACAAAGTCTGTTAAGTACGTTTTTTCGTAACTCGTGACCGATGGGATTGTTTTAAGAACGGTTTTTCTAAGCACACCGTTCGTATTTTATGACCAGTTTGGTATTGATGTGTGAACCTTCTGTGCTCATTTCAAGCACTACTTGGCATGATTCAAGATCTTTCGTTCTCACGCTTTGAGACGATTTATGGTTGATTTAACATTTTTCGGTCTCAATTCAAGAACGGTTTGTGCTTTATCTTTGTAGTGGCGAGCAAATTTTTCCAAGTAGTACCCATTTATTTATACTTTTTTATTAATGATAATTTTTTTTGTCATTAATAAAAATATTAAATAATAATTATTATTAAAGTCCAAAATTTAAAAAAAAGCATAATATGCATTTTTATGGCTTTTTGTTATTGAGAAATTCTTCTTTTTATTGATGTGATCTGAATATATACTTAAAACATTTCATAACAAGTTTGAGAAATACCCGCGCAATGGAACTGAATGAAAAATATGAGTTAAAACAAGTAAGGAAGGCTAAGTTCGGGTGCAACCGAACATTACATACTCAGTTGAGAGCTGTGGAGACAAAGTAAGGGAAAATCACCATGTTGTAAAAAGAACCTAGGGTAACCCTGGAATGCGTTTTGTATGACATGTGTATCAAATGGAAGGTATTAAAGAGTATTTTAAGAGGAAGTGGGCCATAGTTCTGGAGATGGACGCCATTTAGGGATATCGCCATAAAGGTGGACCAGGCCTGGCTCTAGAATTTGTTTGTACGATATGGGTATCAAATGAAATGTGTTAGTGATAATTTTAAAAGGGAGTGGGCCTAAGTTCTATAGGTGGACGCCTTTTCGCCATAAAGATAGAATTTATTTTGTACGATATGAGTATCAAATGAAAGGTGTTAATGAGTATTTTAAGAGGGCGTGGGCCTTAGTTCTATATGTGGACGCCTTTTCGAGATATCGCCATAAAGGTGGACCAGGGTGACTCTAGAATTTGTTTGTACTATATGGGTATCAAATGAAAGGTGTTAATGAGTATTTTAAAAGGGAGTGGGCCTTAGTTCTATGGGTGGACGCCTTTTCGGATATCGCCGTAAACGTGGACCAGGAGTGACTCTAGAATGCGTTTGTACTATATGGGTATCAAATGAAAGGTGTTAATGAGTATTTTAAAAGGGCGTGGGCCTTAGTTCTATAGGGTGGACGCCTTTTCGAGATATCGCCATAAAACGTGGACCAGGGGTGACTCTAGAATTTGTTTGTACGATATGGGTATCAAATGAAAGGTGTTAATGAGTATTTTAAAAGGGCGTGGGCCTTAGTTCTATAGGTGGACGCCTTTTCGAGATATCGCCATAAAGGTGGACCAGGGGTGACTCTAGAATTTGTTTGTACGATATGGGTATCAAATGAAAGGTATTAATGAGTATTTAGTTGGGCCCTATTCTATGGTGGACGCCTTTTCGAGATATCGCCATAAGGTGGACCAGGGGTGACTCTAGAATTTGTTTGTACGATATGGGTATCAAATGAAAGGTGTTAATGAGTATTTTAAAAGGGAGTGGGCCTTAGTTCTATGGGTGGACGCCTTTCCGGGATATCGCCGTAAACGTGGACCAGGAGTGACTCTAGAATGCGTTTGTACTATATGGGTATCAAATGAAAGGTGTTAATGAGTATTTTAAAAGGGAGTGGGCCTTAGTTCTATAGGTGGATGCCGAGATATCGCCATAAAGGTGGGCCAGGGGTGACTCTAGAATTTTTTGTACAATATGGGTATCAAATGAAAGGTGTTAATGAGTATTTAGTTCTATATGTGGACGCCTTTTCGAGATATCGCCATAAACGTGGACCAGGGGTGACTCTAGAATGTGTTTGTAAGGTATTAATGAGGGTTTTAAAAGGGAGTGGCCCTTAGGTGTATATGTGAAGGCGTTTTCGAGATATCGACCAAATGTGGACAAGGCTGATCCAGAACATCATATGTCGGGTACCGCTAATTTATTTATATATGTAATACCACGAACACTATTACTTCCAAGATTCCAAGGGCTTTTGATTTCGCCCTGCAAAACTTTTTTATTTTCTTCTACTTATTATGGTAGGTGTCACACCCATTTTACCAAGTTTTTTTTCTAAAGTTATATTTTGCGTCAATAGACCAATACAATTACCATGTTTCATCCCTTTTTTCGTATTTGGTATATAATTATGGCATTTTTTTTATTTTTCGTAATTTTCGATATCGAAAAAGTGGGCGTGGTCATAGTCGGATTTCGGCCATTTTTTACACCAATACAAAGTGAGTTCAAATAAGTACGTGAACTAAGTTCAGTAAAGATATGTCGATTTTGCTCAAGTTATCGTGTTAACGGCCGAGCGGAAGGACAGACGGTCGACTGTGTATAAAAACTGGGCGTGGATTCAACCGATTTCGCCCTTTTTCACAGAAAACAGTTATCGTCCTAGAATCTAAGCCTCTACCAAATTTCACAAGGATTGGTAAATTTTTGTTCTACTATGGCATTAAAAGTATCCTAGACAAATTAAATGAAAAATGCGGAGCCACGCCCATTTTGAAATTTTCTTTTATTTTTGTATTTTGTTGCAACATATCATTACTGGAGTTGAATATTGACATAATTTACTTATATACTGTAAAGATATTAACTTTTCTTTTAAAATTTGAATTAAAAAAATTTTTTTTTAAAAATGATCGTGGTCGTTCTTCGATTTTCCTAATTTTTATTAAGCAACATATAGTAATAAGAGTAACGTTCCTGCCAAATTCATCATGATATCTTCACCGACTGCCAAATTACAGCTTGCAAAAACTTCTAAATTACCTTCTTTTAAAAGTGGGCGGTGCCACGCCCATTGTCCAACGTTTTTACTAGTTTTCTCTTCTGCATCATAAGTTCAACTCACCTACCAAGTAATGAATTATCGCACTTTTTCGATTTTCGAAATTTTCGATATCGAAAAAGTGGGCGCGGTTATTGTCCGATATCGTTCATTTTAAATAGCGATCTGAGATGAGTGCCCAGGAACCTACATACCAAATTTTATCAAGATACCTCTAAATTTACTCAAGTTATCGTGTTAACGGACAGACGGACGGACGGACGGACATGGCTCAATCGAATTTTTTTTGCGATACTGATGATTTTGATATATGGAAGTCTATATCTATCTCGATTCCTTTATACCTGTACAACCAACCGTTATCCAATCAAAGTTAATATACTCTGTGAGCGCTGCTCAACTGAGTATAAAAAAATTGTTTAAGAGTTTGACGGTGATCGAACTCGCGCCACACGATCCCAACCGCAACAACATAGCCTCTAGGCCACTAACAACTGCTTGATAGATTGTGCCAAATGTTGTATTTAACATTGTAGTACACACGAATTTTACCGTTTTTTTTCTTGTACTTAATTTAAGAACATTGTTCTCATTATAGAACATTTGTTCATATTTTAAGACCAGCCGTTCTCTTTTCAAGAAAATGGTTGTCAGTTCAACAACAAGGTTGATGTTTTAAGAACAGGTCGTTCGTTTTTCAAGAACAAAAAAGTAAGAACATGAAAAGTTTGAATTGAGTCCGGTGGTGCTGGATTTTAGAACAGCGTTTTTCTCTGAGTGAATACGAAGTAATGAATATGAAAGTTATGCTAATTTGATTTGTGTGCTTTATTTATTCTTAAACTTTTTGAATGCACTTTTGAAATTTTATAACTAAATCACACGAAAACTAGCAATTTCACAAAAATTGCTTTCTTGTTTGCAACCTACATACGCATATTTACAGCCTACCAATTTAGTATGGGTAGACCACTCAAGCCAACGCCTTAAGCTTAATATGCACTTGTAAGTCGAATCAAGTATTTTTTTTTGTTTTTTAAAGTAGGTAGTTAACGGCAGCTGATTAAAATCTCCTAAGCGTTGAATGTAGTTAGTAGTAAACCCACTTTTTTTTTAGAACACAACAACAAATTAAGTTAGTTTAAGGTACAGGCGCGTGCGGCTCTTTAATCAGTCTTGTACTTAAACGAATACAAAAACAACAAGTACAGACAAAATGTAGAAAAAAAACATAAATCGCTAAATATAAGATTAAAAACTTTCCTCGTTAAAAAGCCAACTGCGCACGCGCAAAAAAAAACAAGCTCATGTAGGCGATGTAAGCGCTTCGTCCCACAGCAACCAGCCACTTTTCCCAAATGAGTCGTCACAATTGTTGAGTATTGAGCGCATTGCGCCTGCCTACCTTGTTAGGCGCTAAAAAGCTGCCGTATGTTGCGTGAGAATAAAAAAAACGTGCAATATTTCTTATAATTTTTGAAGTGAAAACTTCTATGCACTGCAGAGACAACATAAAGAGTACAAGTTCTAAGTCAAGGAGGTGTGTAAAGTCCACGCAAAGGGGAAAGCTTCTGACCGTCATTTACCAGGGTATGGGAAGGCCATTCCGACATAATTGGTTAAGGGTTAGCTGGGCATTTCATTAGCAACAATAAGGTGCGACTGTAAGCGGTAGTCTGTCTTGGATCAACGGTATGCTATACAAAGGTGCAAGTAATACATTCATCCATGATGAGGGTTTCCCCCCAGTGGGTTAGGGGCTTAGAATATACCGCGGCAGGTATGCCTGTCGTAAGAGGCGACTAAAATACCAAACTGATTCAAGGGATTATGTAGCGCAACCCCTTTCAAGGCGTTGCCAGCGCAATATATAGCTCTCCAACCCAATTGTCAACCTCTCTGTTTCTTTAACAGCCGAGGCTCTGGCGACACCAGCTCCTCATGGACCTAGGGGTAGGTGGGAGGGCGATATGGCCTAGAAGGTTTCATGTGGTCATACCAAATCGTTCCAGAGATGGTCGGGCTAGTACCTTAATGGTGCTTGTTACCGGAACGTACCGCATCTGCATCCGGCAAAGGACCATCAACATCGATAACACTTTCCAAGGCCTTCGACAATGTCTTTGTCGCTAGAACAACAACAACATGATCGGTTTCCGCGCTGCGCTTGGGTGACGGCACGTAAAATCATACAACAATGACAGAAAAAACAAGAATCGGATAAAAAAAGAATCCTTTGCTGAAGACGACAATGCAAACGTTACCTTCAAAACCATTTAAACGGTTAAGCGCCAAATAATAATCTTAGTAAGTTCCAAGACAAATAATTAAATAATATTTTTTGCCAAAGGAACACCTCACCTGGGACAACCGGAAGTTTACTTCGGATGTGAATTCGTCCCTTCAGAGACACTTACGCTTCGTTCTCGCGCACCGCTTCACTTAATCTGGATATTACGGTGCAATACGTGGGCCCCTTAACCTGATCGCACTCCTCTTTTCACGAATGTATGAACTTCTTTAATCCCTTAGAGTTTTGCCGTGTTCTTTAAGGCTACAACTGGGAAGACCCCAACACCTGACAATAGAAGGTGTGAGCCCAACGCTTGCTTGATCTGGCGAAGTGCTACATATCTAGAAGCAGAGGGCAAGTGGCGAAAATGATTGCAAAGTTCAGTTCAGTAGTGCCCATACCTACCAGGAAATCAGCGTGTGAATACAAAATTCCCCTAAAAATAAAAAATAAATAAATACAAGACGCGATAACCTCCACAGAGATATAAGGGCCGTGCTCTTTTCCAATTTGCATCATGTTCCTTTTAATTTTCGCTACAATTTGGCGGGACGGGCCTACATGTTTTAAGTCGACTCCGAACGGAGAACTAAGTTTCACTGAGAAGCTCAACTACACTTGGTGTGTTTGTAAAATCACTACCGAGGGCGACACCATGCTTGGAAAAACAGTTTCCAATTGAAAAACTTGTTTCTAAAATTTTGATTTTCATTTGCCCGGGTTGAACCCTGTATCCTCGGTGTGGTAGGCGGAGCATGCCACCCCCGCACCACGGCGGCCGCCTTAAACATAAGATCTCAGCATCCTTGATAGCGCAGATCCTCAATTGGATTACGCTTCAGTGGCCGGGTAGATTACAGTTTTGTTGACACCGAGTTCATGGCAGATTATACTCCCAGCGCTCAGCGGCGAAAAATACGGGACAGTAGTATGTTCTCTTATGGAAATCGATGGTGGAGTGAATATGGTTGTAAGTTTAAATAACGCGTCTCAAAGCCTTTTTTGCCGCTCAGCTGCGGCCAAATGGTCCATGATTCAACCAGGCACATACTAAACATTTCGTAACTGTCAGTTTAGGTATTTTGCGAAGAGTCCTGCCATACAGCAGTGTCAATCGCTGCACCGTTTCTATTCTATTGACTGTGGAATTTTCTTGTGCTGGCTAAAATCAAAGTGCTTAGTAATTAGTTTATTGAACCAATTTATAGTTAGCTTCTTTTCCTGCTGGGAATGTATTCTGTTACATGTAAGAGCCACTTTTCTCATTTAGGCAATTTTTGATATCGAGAAAGGGCCGAGGTCACTATTTTCAATGCAGTCCATTCTGTGTACACCGAAACCGTTTGCCACATTAGGTTCTGTTTAATCCATCGAAATCTCGTGTAGAGCTTTAGGATTAGAATCTATTTTTTTCTATAATCTATATCTATCTATAAATCTTATAAAATAAAGTCGCTAAATGCCATGTATGCACATAACTTCACACAGAATGCTCCGATTTTAAAACGGTTTTTTGCATTTGAAATCTTAGCTACGAGAGATGTACAGTTAATATAATTTGAAGGTATATATTATAGGGGCGTGGCAAATTGCCAAAATGTAGTAAAAAATCATGAGATTTTTGTTTACACACTTATAAATTCAAACGGATGTATCGATTTTCACATTTCTTCTTTGTAGTAAAACTTTGAACATATTTAACTACGTTCTGCAACAAAAAACTGTATTCATTTTAAACAAAATTAAAAATTTTTCCAAATAGGAGGCAGTGCGTGAGTTTGTTCGCTGTGATCTATATGAGCAAACTTGCTTTGAGTGGAAAATTCACCACATCATTATGCGTCACATGCATACATGTTGAATAAGATTGAATAGTGAATAAGCCAGCATTCGCTATCATTATTTAACTTCGTATGGACATTTATAGGTATGCATGGATGTATGTATGTATTTTCACTTTATGTCAGCTTGACATGACATTAGTATGTCACATTTTATGCGTGTTGTCAAGTTAATGCCACATAAATGGTTAAAAACGCATATACTATTCAAAAATTAATTTCATTAAAGTTCTTATTAATCTATCTATCGCTATACATTGTAACGAATTTTGGGAAATTCCGCTTATTTGAAACCTTCTGCTGACGTTGAATCGCTAAACTGGTGAATAATCACTCCAATATTCTGTATTGCAAAATGGTCTTTATAATACTACTTTGGGAGTAGTATAATATATACTTCACCTCGCAACTGATAGCGTGTTTAAATCAAACTGATTAGTTATTACTCAGTCTTGCGCTGCTTTTATACTCTCGGTTTTCTCGTTTAACTCATTTCTCCTAAGGTCTAGTAAATTTCGCGAACAGTTGTATCTCATGCTTGGTTAGCTACCAGCTATATACATGTATATCTGTAGTCCACGGCTCTGCCATAGCCATGTGCGCGTGTATGTGTGAGTAACTACCTCGGCTGATGACTACATATTTGTGTGTGTGAAATATCCCTCGTCGTCTATACATAAAAGTGGCTGCTTTATTGTTGTTGTGCATTTATTTAGTAGCACCTTAGTGATGCTAATATTCGTCCCAATATATAAAGAATAATGTATGTTTGTATGCAGCTAATAGACTCCTGAACCACTCCGCCGATTAGATTCAATTTTACACAGCAACCCGAAGAGTATTTCTGTTAAAATTCTTCCCAGGAAGTGGACTTACGATACTATTTTCCGGGAAATGAACCAGGGACCCATCTATTCGAAATAATTCGATTCACTGTTCGATTTGCCTGAAATTTGGTATACATATAGGTAGTCCTTTGCCACTTTTTTCAGAGAAATGGACCAGGGACCGAATGTGACTGGGATAAGGACTGGCACTGGGACTTGGATTGGGCTGGGAGTGTAACTGGTACTGGGACTAAGGAACGATAAAAAATAAGTAGAGAGATTGGAAAAAACGGAATGAGGAAGAAACTGAGAAAGAGATAGAGTTAGATGAAGACAAAGAGATGGGGATAAATGGAGCATAAAAGAAGTGAGCGAAAAGACGGAAAGGGAGAAAGAGAAAGGCAGAGGGTGGAGAGAATAAAGAGCACGGAAAACGAGGAGGGAGGGGAAGGAGAGAAAGAGGTAAAAACTAATTAAAACTTATGCAGGTAGACCAAAGTGAGGGCAGATAAAGGGCGACGGTCTGCTAGTACTTAATATAATGGACAAAAAATTATAGCAGAAAAGTGGAAAATGTGTGTGTGAACAAAGAACCTAAGTGGTATGGGAACTAGAAGTTTCACTTATTTTGTAATTGAAGTTCAATATTTTCATTTTTTTATCTTTTTTCCTTAAAAACTCACTACTCGTACAACAAATCAGTCATCTGCCGGTCAAGCTGTTGGTCAAGTTTTAAACGCTCGCCCAATAGCTTACAATCAGTCGCAACATGACGCTGCTGTAATGCCGGATTCGGATTAAACAGCGCTGATCGACAGCGTCGCATACAAAATCTGATTACGAATATTTCAATTAGTAGAGCCCAGTGGCGAATATGTAAGTGTGGCGTCTTAAACTGTGGAGACCAGTGGCTGACTTAAAATTTTAAGCTTGCAATCTGTATGCGTTGGTAAAAATGTTAAGTGGTTATCTTTTACGCTTAAGCGATTGTCTTTAGTAATATCGCGTTTTCTTTTCCAATTATAGCAAATTTTACGTGAATAAATGTATGGATGAAACACCACACTTATAGCCGAAATCGTATCGGCGCAGTTGGCTTTTTGTAGTTGATGTCGTTCGTTTATATTTTTGTGATTGATTTCTGAAAAGTGCGATTGATTGAATATTAATTGCGTGACCTTTATCTCCTTTAATCGGGTAATATTGTGGTCCGTTTATGGAAATGATTGATGTAAACGAATGAGTTGGATAAGTAGGGTTTGCAAATCTTCGGGTTTTTAGCCGTAAATGAACAAGATAGGAATACATATTTTTTTAGCTTTTCGTGTATTATGTTCGTTTTCTGCTTAAACCCATACTATAACACGATTTCTGCTGTAGTGAAAGTTTGGGAAACTATGTACTAGCATGGTGACATGCAGGTCATAGAACTATCGTACAAGAGACGGTACTAGGTTCTTATTTTGCCTATAGCAGTGCTTTCAGCCGACACCTTTTCATTAATTGCTTCTCTTTGCAGACCTTTTGAACGCGTTCTTAACGGTTGCAACCATACGTATATCGAAAGAGTCGCTACCTTTGACTGAGTAATTTAAATACATGTAGCTCACACTTAAGCAATCCTTGGAAAGAATCGGATTCCAGGGCATATGGGAATAGAAAGTAATGAAAAAAGCGGATCAGCTAGCTAAAAGGCCTTACTCCATAGACGTTCCTATTCGATTGGGCGCGTTTAAGAGGAGGAGAGTGGTGTACATGACAAGTGGAAAATGCGTGAATCCAAGCGCGGTTCTGCAAAGTGTCGAAGTTCATAAGTAGTTATTACAACCTTGGGCTAACAAATTTACTCCAATCATTAAAAAGAGAGGACTGTAGACTCTGGACGGCATCGGTGCTAGAAAGCTTCTTGTATTTGCCAAGAGGAAGGAGCTGTTTTATAACAAAGATGTTCGATTTTGATAGGATTTTTCATTTAGGTCGTTAAACAAATTTCTGGTAGACTACAGACTCATTCAGCCTTATGCGAGGTCCTCATGGACGGGCCATTTCATCTTTTCATGACCTTTTGCGATTTTTTGCGGATAATGAATCGACAGATTCGAATTTTTCGAAATTGTATTCCAATGACAGTAGACTCGCACACTAACACTAAGGTAAAACAGATCATAGAAAGTCAGTGAGATATAAAGAATCGATTTTTGCCGAAACTTAGCTTTACGACAAGCAGCGAGGGATATCAATTATTATAATTCTACTATCTTTATCTCCCAAATCAGTGGAGCTCGCTCTGTTCTCATTCTGTAAAATATGGTGTCTATATGAATGCGTTGTGGGCCGGAGCAACTCCATGCAATCGACTTAGACAACGAAGCCTTTGAACTTTCATTCGTGCTCTATGTTTAAGTCTGTTTTTAAATTTTTACTGTAAATCTTCTTAAGAATATTTTAACGCCAGAGGACTTACCGCTACAATTGCCTACCCAGCTCAAATAAGCACATTTTTTAAGAAGACAGCCGATGACGAATACGAAAGATTTGTTCTCTAATGACAGTAAGTATTTCCATCTTCTTAATCTTCTTAATTCTTGCGGCGTTAATGGGGTTGCTCACCTTCATTTGCAAACCCATATAAGTTTCGTCTTATGCAGTCGAATGCTTTTGCGGTATATTTCATCGCCAGAGATTGGTGTAAGGGGTTCCTTATCTTCCCCGCTATCTAGCAATGTGAAGAAGTGCTCCATGTATACGCTAAGAAATATCTAAAGGTTGGTTGTGAAGTCATCTTTTCTATGCCTAAAGTTATATGCCCCGCGCGACATTATAGCGCTTCCATACAACTCACGATGGTCCGCTAGGCAGCGGTGCAAATATTCCACATGCTACATTATGATATCTGAAGTGATTAGTTTAAGTGAGTGAGCTCGCACTGTTCGATTACATTGGCCTCATTGCGCAGGTATGGAAGCTCTCTGCTTGTGAGCAGCTTCTTGATGGCACCTTTCCTTATGTTAATTTGCGCCCTTCCTTCGCTGCAAAAATGTAACTTAGCAGCTGGCAGCTATAAAATAATGTCCCCTAAATTCGTAGTCTATTTTGGGAACTATCTTTTGGCTTATGGTTTTTGTCAAACGATGGTAAAATTGTTTGAGGGTACGACCAACAAAAAGTAAGGTTAGGCTGAAGCAGCTACCGCGGAGATATGCTTAGGCCAATATGAGGGGGCCAGTTCAGTTTAGAGGAATGAAATGTCGTAGAATAGGGGAGTATCGTCCAAATTAGGCGTGTCATTTGTTCTAGAAACGTGGATGACATAATATTCGTTTTAACTACTAATAACAATGAGCTTGTACTGCAGTACCTCAGCAAGCAGCACGGAATATAAAATTCAAAATGGAAACCTAAAAAGACGGAGGAATCAACTATCTTGACTATCAATAAATATTGATAATTGCTAAGGTTTAACTACGACATATATGAAAGCCAATGGCCACCGACACACAAAATACATAATACCTCAAATCACCCCCAACAGCATAAAAAATAGCATTAAGGCATATTGCACATTGACTTGAAAGAACACCTCTTACGCAAGAAGCATATACGAGAGAGCTTGAAGTAAATATAACATGGTGCAAAACGGATATAAAAAGTAGATAAGCTCAGAAGGATGCATGGAGAACCAAATGAAATAATGAAAAGGAAAATAATAACACTTGGACGAATATGAAATATGTAAATATACTGGAAAAGCAACTAATAAATTGGCAAACTTCTTAAAAAATACAACATTAACACAGCGTTCAAAACATCGAACAATCTAGGGCGAAAACTAAGAACTAACACTTACTCAGAGGATCAGTTTAGCAGCCACGGCGTATACAAGCTTACCTGCGGATGCCAGCATAGTTACATAGGACAACCAGGACGGCAAATAAGAACGATATTCAGAAAGCACAATTCAGATTACGACAAAAAAATACGGAATCCAAACATTATACCAGAGTCTAACTTCGCGAATCACATGGTCGAGAATGAATGTTCCCCAGCAAACATCAATAAAACAGTTAGGCTTCTTCACATACAAGCCAAAGGCCGACGTCTCAACGTACTCGAAAACATGGAAACCTACAAACAGAAAACATTCGACGGTAGAATAATAAATGAACAGATAAACCAATTCTGACACAATATTCGAGCCTTTAAAACTTGTTTACAAGAAACAAAGTAATCACACAGGTACAACAGAGAAACACACAACAACAAATAAAACACAAAACAATTAACATAGCAAAAGAACAAACCCACAAAGAAGGTCAAACGACTAAATTACGGACTTTTACCTTTACGGTCTTCAGTCAGTCACACAATCGAAAACCCACCACCGGTTTCTGAATGAGCATACACATAAATATACACAAGCATTATTTTGAAAATACCTGCTCATGTACTTACGAACTATAAATACAAGCCAAACGACAACAACAGCTCAGAACGAAAATTGACACTGATGATGGCACAACGACGAAACCGGTTTATCTCGAAACAAATTTGACACAAGGGATGACGGAAAATCGTTCCAATATACATCAGTTCTGATGCCATTTAAATACACCAATACCATTTCGAGAACCTAATAAAGGCTACGAAGTTCTTGATATTATACTCCTAGGCAGCGTTCTTTTGCACCACTTAACGCATTTCTGTATGCCTACCAATAAGAGAGAGCCCTACTGTAAGTACTACTACAACAAATTTGAGAGTTGGGCCGGTTTCACAAAACAAAAAAATCGTACAATACACGAAGACTTCTTTGAAAGGAAAAATTTGTCATAAAAAATTTACTTGTATAACAAGACTTAAATTTTTGTGAATCGGGCCCCTGGAATATTTAACATTGTTGCAACTTGATTATTATACAGATCTTTTAATAATTAAAAAAATATATTTGTACTTTTAATCTATTGTATTTTGTGAATCTATATTGATGAGATTCTCTGTAGCTGGGCGGTTTTAGATCTCGGCGCTTAAGAAGCCACTGCTTCTCAAAGACTCGGTAACAAAAAAAAGTAATAAAGTATAAATATAACATAAATAAGAATTAGGATACAAAAAAAACTATGTATGGATTGAAAACCAAAAACAAAAACAGGATTAGCCTGGTTTCATAGGGCCACTTGAGGGCAGTGCGCTGCCACAACGTCCGAGAAAAAAAAGTTTGAAAATCGTCAGTTGAAGATTTCTTTTTAAAAAGCTTCCCCTTTATCTTCTACTCCACGCCCCTTCACAACTCCCTTTCTCCTCGCCTTATCTCTCAATCTACTTTCCCTTCTACTTTACCTTATTAATCCATACATTCACCCCATTTAAACCTCTCTTCCCAGAGAGATCAATCTTGAATCGCTTCTCCCACTCCCTTCGAACATAAGATCCCTAGCCATTAGTCCTCTTAATAACTTTTCAGTAATATGCTTCCGAAAAAATGTCCTAATTACCTCATAAAACTTCGCACTTGTTCGCAAACCTGAAAAATGCTATGAATTTAAGTTACGATTATCCAAAATCAGCTTTATGCGATAAATACTTGATTACTATATATTAACTAAAAAATCATCAATAAACGCTTGATTAATAAGTTCTCTTTGCACCCTGTGCTGTAAACTTTACATCATTTTTATTTGTTGATAAACAAGTTAGGAAGATGAAAGCGGGATCAGGTAAATTATAAAATTCTCAAAATTGCCTAGACTTTGTTCATACTTATGCTAGTAGGTACATACATCAATATGCGTTAAGCAAATTGTGATTATGTGTCATAACCTCAGCTCCAACACTCTGACCATCAGCGTAATCATTTGCGACTATAAATACGATCGGTTTGCAGCAACAAAAATTACAAGATTTATACAGTAAAATATGGCAGTAGCATACAGTACATAAACGCATAAGTACGCCACGGCAAGTCCATATGTTTTTATTGATTAACTTATTGAAGGTTTTGCCCACATTTTTGTCTTTTTTTATGAAATCTACTGGTTGTGTAAAACATTGCACCATTTCGTTGTAGTATAATGTGTGCTTAAATGCCTTTCGAAGTAAGCAAAACTAGCTAAAGTAAAGTATTCAGTTCGCCAGTAAATAAAACTTGGCTTCTAAAGTCTCTTTGAAATAAACAGAACAAGCAAGAAAGGTTAAGTTCGGGTGTAACCGAACATTACATACTCAGTTGAGAGCTATGGTGACAACATAAGGGAAAATAACCATGTAGGAAATGAACCGGGGGAAACCCTGGAATGTGTTTGTATGACATGTGTATCAAATGAAAGGAATTAAAGAGTATTTTATGAGGGAGTGGGCCATAGTTCTATAGGTGGACGCCATTTAGGGATATCAGCCATAAAGGTGGATCAGGGTTGACTCTAGAATTTGTTTGTACGATATGGGTATCAAATTAAAGGTATTAATGAGGGTTTTAAAAGGGAGTGGTGGTAGTTGTATAGGTGGACGCCGTTTCGAAATATCGCCAAAAAGGTGGACCAGGGGTGACTCTAGAATGCGTTTGTACAATATGGGTATCAAATTAAAGGTGATTAATGAGAGTTTTAAAAGGGAGTGGTGGTAGTTTTATATGTGAAGGCGTTCCCAGATATCGACCAAATGTGGACCAGGGTGACCCAGAACATATCTGTTGGATTCCGCTAATTTATTTATATATGTAATACTTGCCAAGATTTCAAGGGTTTTTTATTTCGCCCTGCAGAACTTTTCATTTTTCTTCTACTTAATATGGTGGGTGTCACACCCATTTTACCAAGTTTTTTTCCTAAAGTTATATTTTGCGTCAATAAACCAATCCAATTACCATGTTTCATCCCTTTTTCGCATTTGGTATAGAATTATGGCATTTTTTCATTTTCGTAATTTCGATATCGAAAAAGTGGGCGTGGTCATAGTTGGATTTTGTTCATTTTTTACACCCAAGATAAAGTGAGCTCAGATAAAGTACAGTGGACTAAGTTTAGTAAGGATATATCGGGTTTTTTGCTCAAGTTTATCGTGTTACGGGCCATGCGGAAGGACATACGGACAACTGTGTATAAAAACTGGGCGTGGCTTCAACCGATTTCGCCCATTTTCACAGGAAAACAGTTAAAGGTCATAAAATCTATGCCACTACAAATTTCAAAAGAATTGGTAAATTTTTGTTCGTACTTATGGCATTAAAAGTATCCTAGACAATTAAATGAAAAAGGGCGGAGCGACGCCCATTTGAAATTTTCTTTTATTTTGTATTTTGTTGCACCATATCATTGCTGGAGTTGAATGTTGACATAATTTACTTACATATATACTGTAAAGATAATAAACTTTTTTGTTCAAAATTTTACTTTAAAAAAATTTTTTTTAAAAGTGGGCGTGGCCGTTCTCCGATTTGCTAATTTTTATTAAGCGTACATACAGTAATAGGTGGAGTAACGTTCCTGCCAATTTCATCATGATATCTTCAACGAATGCCAAATTACAGCTTGCAAAGTTTAAATTACCTTCTGTTAAAAGTGGTGCCACGCCCATTGTCCAAAATTTTACTAATTTTCTATTCTACGTCATAAGCTCAACTCACCTAGCAAGTTTAATCGCTTAGCTGTCTTTGGTAATGAATTATTGCACTTTTTCGGTTTTTCGAACATTTTCGATATCGAAAAAAGTGGGTGTGGTTATAGTCCGATATCGTTCATTTTAAATAGCGATCTTGTATGAGTGCTCAGGAACCTACGTACGAAATTTCATCAAGATACCTCAAAATTTACTCAAGTTATCGTGTAACGGACAGACGGACAGACGGACGGACGGACATGGCTCAATCAAATTTTTTTCGATCCTGATGATTTTGATATATTGAAGTCTATATCTATCTCTGATTCCTTTATACCTGTACAACCAACCGTTATCCAATCAAACTTAATATACTCTGTGAGCTCCACTCAACTGAGTATAAAAACTGTCGTGCAATACCCTGCACACAGAAAATTACAGTTACCGTAAATAAGGAAAAATATTTCTTTAAAAACATTTTTGTTTCAATTGCGAAAAATTTCAATTAAAGGAGTTACAATTTCAAATTTTATTTAAAACTTTTAGTAATTTGAGGAACAATTTTTTAAAAATTTTTTTCAATCATGAATACTGCATATTGAATATTTCTCACAATATTACATGTATGAGTTAGCTCTCAGTGAATAAGCCCACACAGCTTTGGATGATTAATAGCGTTTTCTTTTCTGGAAAAAGTGTTACGCTTTTTGTACGCCGCGCAAAGGGTTGTAATATATTCTGCTCTATTGTAAAAAGCATCCAACGTTAGGCCCAGACGGCATAGCCATGCGTTACTTAAAAAACTAGGCAAAGAGGGATTAATTATCTAGCGCATGTGTTCAACCTGTCCCAATCCACCTCGCTATTAAAGCTTGGGAAACCAGCTAAACATAGCAGAAAATTATCATCCGATATCTCTCCTATCGCCAGTAACCAAGACACTTGAAGCCATTCTACTTCCCATATTACACTGCAAATTTGCGCCTTTCCAGCATGGCTTTGAAAACTACATAGCACTACGACGCGCTAAATGCCATTAAAACGCAGATAAATTGCGGATTAAATTAAAAACCCTACCGCAGGACAGTACTCTTTGCGCTTACCTATAAAAAGCTTTTGATACTGTTAACCACCGCACGTTACTGCAAAACTTGGAAGGGTCCTCTCTTCCTCCAAGTCTCAAAAGTAGACCGCAAATTATTGGTCTGGTCGGCAAGCATCGGTGCAATTCAGAACATAAATCTAAACCCAGAAGAATTAAACAAGGGTACCACAGGGTGGTGTCCTATTCCCGATTTTGTTAACTTCTACATATCGAAGCTACCTTTATCACCAGACGGAGTCACTATCGTTCCTACGCCGATGACTGCACAATAATGGCCACAGGCTCAGGCCCACAGATCGATGAGTTTTGTAGCAAAATAAACGGCTCCCTCCCTGATCTCTCTAGTTTTTTTCGCCTCTGACATTATCACCGACCGATCATCGGCGACCTTATTTACATCATGGACGTCCAAATGTCGACCACTTTGAACATCCACGTCAATGGCTCTACGATACCCACTGTCTACACCCCAAAATCTTAGGTGTGGACGTTGCTCGGAATCTTCATTTTGGTAAGCATGCAGCCGCAATTGTACCGAAAATACAGAGCCGCAATAAAATCCTCAAATCTCTTGCTGGCAGTACTTAGGGTAAAGACAAAGAAACGCTCTTCACTACCTGTCAATTGGCCAGCCGATTGCATACTACGCCTCCCTGATATGGCCGCCAAGCCGAAATACTACTCACTGGAAGAAGCTACATGCTGCTTAAATACCGCCCTAAGAACCGCCACGGGTTGTTTTTCTTATGTCCCCAGAACACCATCTATATAATGAGGCGAGAATACTCCCCATTAGGGAGAGAGAAATGAAATGCTAACCAAACAGTTCCTGTTGAATACCCAGAAACCTGGGCATCCCAACAGACATTGATTGATGAGCCAGCACCACCCAGGGGCTTAAGGAGTATTCTCCGTAAGCATTATGAAGAAATACGGCACCTGAGAACACAGCCGTATGAAGACAAAAAAATACAAGCAAGTGTTGAGTGAACTCCACAAACAGGCGTCGGACCTCTGCGCCAGGAATTGCCCGGTGAATCCTGCACTCAAAGCACAATACCAAAAACTTGCAGAAGAGGAACGCACACTCCCTAGGGGAAACGCGAGTCACTCTAGTTCAACTTCGATCTGGATACTGTAGCAGGTTAAACTCTTACCTATCCAGACTCAACCCCGACATACAAAATGTATGCCCCGCTTGCAATGTGTCCCCACATGACACCAACCATCTCTTCAATTGCAATGTGGAACCAACGCTTCTAACACCCCTGTTGAAACTGTTTCCTTGGACTCCCGTGAGATGATATTGATGACAATTTGTGATCGGTCGCGCCTATTGGACGCCTGAGCACAGAAATACTGAGCACCCTTGCTGTTGAATATAAAAATGTACATATATGAAATAAATAGACTCTCCGAAAGCATATGATGAGATTCGTCGTCATATAACCCAGTTGATTCATCTACAAATATCTGTGCCTCTTACAACAACTTCTTATTATTATACTAGCGTATTGAAACTAATATCTTCTTGGACTTCCGTTATAAGGTACTCATAGCATTTATTTGAGTGGTCGTGCCTCAAAAAATTGAAAGAAGCATTGTGACAACAACAGTAAGACACTCGGAGAGAATCAGTAATGTTTAGCGAAGGTTCAAGAACTAACGACCAGCAACTTAGATCTCTCACCTTTTAGGGTGCCTGATCAGGCATTCTTGTGAACTAACTCTTTACATTAGAACTCCGAATCTTGAGTAAGTTACTGAGTATCACAAACACTCTCGGAGTGTTCGTCAGACCATTATCGATGGGTAACCCCGTCAAGAAAAACTTCGCTAGCCGAAAAATAAACAGTCTATTAACGGAGTAATAGCAATGCACGCATCTGATGTAATATAAATATGTATACCGATGACCAATACATAAACAGGTTTCGCATATACCGGCTTATATACATGGTTTAGCCTTGACAATGTAGACTGGAACAGTTTTAGCGAATACTCCACTCACGCAAGCTACTCTACCTGAGTATCGCTTACGGGTCAGGCTACTCCTGCTGTTTCTTACATTTCAGAAGGCTTGATATGAAACAATCTCATCAACATAACCAACCGCGCCATTCTTATTCTGTGGAACCCTATTAGGGATCTGAATTCAGAGATTCAGTATATGGTTAGGTGATATCATTGTCCTCTCTTAAAAACACTATTTTTCAAACTTCTTAAAACGCTTAAACGCGTATTGGAAACTTGGGCGCTATGAGTTCGCTTGGCTTTATATAAGTTTTCCCTTACTAACGGTATGGTTTTATTTTTACCTTTGTTTTGAATAAATTTTCTTGAAACTTGGTTACTTAGCTTAAAGCAAGTAAAGTAACGAATCTATATAGACTTCCAGATACTTACTTATATGGATTTTATGGTATGATTTACTCAATGCCTTTTATCCTTATGTGACGCGATTGAGTCAATTAATCGCATCACTTCCATCTGAGTGTACATTTTTTACAATCAAGCGGATAATGAATTTTTATTTACGCACTTAAACTTGATATCGACCGATTGATTGGATTGACTAGATTACTGCTTTGTTTTTGAAAACCATAAATATAATTGAATGAGTTAGTATATAAGTTATTAAACAAGTTATTAATTCGTAGCTTGCTACTTTTTTAGGTGTTGCTGTTTTTATTTGGTTATCAGATAGCGAAAATTGGCCAGGATTTTGCAATGATGGAAAATTGCGTAATACTTAGTTTAGACAAAGGTTAAAATAAATGCATATATATACGCATAAATAAAGGCGTCACCTCATAATCGCGACTCTCAGAATACCGACAATTTCAGAATCCCGTAAAGACACAATACAAACATAATAAAATCTCGACATAACGAAATCCAGACAAACCCAATTCCGACAATACGCAATTCAGCTAAATTTACTAAATTTCCTTCTTACACATTATGCTCACACAGAAAGGTATTCTGCACAGAAATACTGTGAATTTCGAAGGCGGTGCTGGTTAGGCTAGGGGCTGTATTTTTAAGTGCCGCCTACGCAGCGTGGAAAGCCTCACAAAAAGTAACTTACCTCAAAAAATCAGAGGGGGTATGCAGATTATCAATGCTTAGCATTACGGGAGCCCTGAAAACAACCCCGACAACTGCACTGTATGCCATTCTACACATTCCACCTGTAGACCTGGTAGCAGAGAACATAGCGTTAACAACTGCAACCAGGCTCGGTGCCTCGGGCCAGCTTGAGCCCCGACCAT
Source organism: Eurosta solidaginis (assembly GCA_029619165.1). NCBI lineage: Eukaryota > Metazoa > Arthropoda > Insecta > Diptera > Tephritidae > Eurosta > Eurosta solidaginis. Next base: position 57,051 of record JARSSU010026582.1, on the reverse strand, counting down.
ACAGCCATAGTAGTATAGCGTCATCAATCACAAGACGAACAGACTACCTGATTCCGTATCTGCGCTTTGAGGGCGATCTTAAGGCCACAATAGAGGTGGACAATTGGTGCAAGGGTGCTCAAATGACGGACGAGGCTATACACGTGTACACAGAGTTCCATAGTAGTGGAAGGAGTAGGGTCTGCGGTATACTGTGCTGATACGGAAATAAACAGATCCTACAGTCTGCGGGTTACTGTAGTGTTTTCCAAGCGGAAATAGTAGCCGTTAACAATCGGTAGAAACCCTGGAAGAGAATAGCTTAGAGAGGCGCTTCCCAAGGCAGTCGGTTCTATGTACCGGAGCGACTCGGGATTTTTCCCGACCAAGGACTGTCATTTCAGTGTGACCCCATTTAATTTGTTTCGTCCCTCCCACAAATTGTCATCCTTCCAGCCAGCTCCTTGCAGCAGGACTGCTACATATTCTCTTACTCGGGAAGGTATCGAACCCAATCCGGGTCCGTCTCCTGACCCCGGTCGTGAGAAATGGTTTTGCTACATTTGCCAGAAAAGAATCTTTTTAGGACGGTCATACTCTGTTCAGTGTGTCTCGTGCAAGGGATGGTTGCATCGGACAGGTTGTTTCTGGGCTTGATCCAAAACCCGAAGTCCACGTAACTTTTATAAATCTTTTGTGGCTCCTTGCTGCTCACGCCTAAGGGCGTCCCGTAGTCTACGCCTAAGTGCCCCTCCACTACCTTCCAGCAGCCTCGCTGCTCAGCAAGCCACAACAAGTACCCGCTGCTGCTCGCGCCCCACGGCGCCAACAACTCAAACAGCTGATACCACGCATAAACTACTACCTTCGTAGTAGAGCTGGTAGCAATGCTGAGCATCAGCCCCTGCCCCCGTCTTCTTCTCACCCCTCTTTTCTGGCAGCAATCGTGCAGGTCAGGGAAAACAGACTCTTAGTCCCTCCCTCCGTTTGCACCGTCTTGCATATTACTTTCGACTAATACAATTGACCACAAACAAATGCATTGAAATTCGTCTGTTGCAAGAAAAACGCTGTGTGTGAGGGCCAAAAGGAAAAAACATTATTTCAATATTATGGCCAATTACGCAATAACTACATTACCGCAGCTACTGCTCATTGGAGTCGATTGTTTTTTGTTTTCCCCAAGCTGTTGTTGTATACTTTTATTTTTTAGTGCCCTGATTGTTTGATTATATTTTTATTGCGATTTATATGCTTCAGTGCAATTTATTTGCGTGATTTATTGTAACGCAACGGTAAATATATGCGATGAGGTAGGCCTCGCCAAGCCAAGTGAAGTCCTCACAATAATGTATTTCAAATTAAGTGATCGCTTTGGACGTTGTAACATAAAGTGGTGCTCATACAAAGGATTTATTGTGTTTTGCAGTTGCAGGATTAGGATTTATGCGTGCATTTTTTTCCGCGCATGCGTGAGTGTATGCTTAAAGCGCGCGCAATGACGGTGTACCGTTCAGCTAATGAGCGCAACTGAATTGTCAGTTTTGCAGCATAGAAGCGGCATCGTTCTTGGCAATTTCTTTATGAACATTTTTTTTTGCTATCCACTTCTTCGTAAATAACTTTTTTCTTTTTTTACCCAGTTATTTTTTCTGCCATTTGCAATCAATCATAAAACAAATCAATTGGACGATTGAGTTTTGTGTTTTATTTGGGTTTGAAAGAAGACCACCCCAATTGTAATGTGGTTATTGTAAGCCGGTAATTGTTGATGGGATATAGATAAGCAAATCATTCTTTTTGATTATATCCTTTTAATTTCCAAAGACTGATTGAGTTTTTTTTTCATTTAGCAGTTTAATTACTATGACTCACAAGTCGTATTCCTACTGTTTTGTATCTGTAAGAGTTTAGTTCCAGAAATGATCCTTTGAAAAGTTAGTGAAAACTTCGTTTGGTCAAAAATGGTTTGCTCAACGTCGTTTGGTATAGTCATTCATGGCTTGTAACAAAAGCTAATTCCTGTTCGTGTATCCGAAAGTTGCTTTCAGATTTCAAAGAGAGAGAAACAGTTTTTAACACAAGGGTTTCCTTCTACAATGAAGCTAAATGATCAGATTTCCAACGATAGCTTCGAAATTGCTAACATGTTTGCGGATTTCTTCGAATCTAATTATTCAAACACCTATGATTACCCGCCACCGAATATATCCTTTCAGATTGTCTCCTCTGGATTCCCAGGCAGACCCATATATATGTACTGATGATGTTTTAACTCATCTGGAAAATCTAAAAATTTCTTACTCGAGTGGTCCGGATCATATTCCGTCAGTAGTGCTGAAATCTTGTGCTCGATACTTATATCGACCTCTAACCTGTTTGTTTAATGCGTTCCCTGAAGCAAGAGGTATTCCCCAAGAAGTGGAAAGAATCATTCATTATACGACTGCATAAAAGTGGAAGTAGAACGTGGGTTATAAATTATAGAGGAATAGCCAAACTCAACACTATTCCTAAGCTATTGAATTGATTATCACAAAACAGATTGCTTTTAGAGTATCTTCGTTAATGACTTTTCACAACACGGCTTTTGCAAGGGTAAATCAACGTTGTCCAACTTGCTCGAATTTACAACCTTTGTATCCAACAGTTTTAAGACTAATTGTGAAGTTGATGTTATTTATACTGATTTTAGTAAGGCATTTGATAAAGTTTCTGATTCTATAGTTTTATTCAAACTTGATCGGTTAGGATTTCCTCCTTTGCTCTATCTTGGGTTTCTTCTTATGTGAGGGAAAGAAAACAAACAGTTATATTTAATAATTGTTGGTCTCAATCATAAACGTAACTTCTGGTGTTCCCCAAGGCAGCCATCTTGGTCACGTTTTGTTCTGTTGTTCATTAATGACCTTCCTAGTGTTTTGAAGAGCTGCAAGCCGTTGATGTACGCTGATGATGTCAAACTTGTAATGCCTATCCGCTCACCGTGGATAGGGCATGTCTCAGGCTGATCTGAATAGTCTTGGTGACTGGTGTAATGTAAACGGCATGTCCCTAAACTACCTAAATGTAAGTTCATGTGTTTTACAAGGAAGTCCTCCAATCCCACATGATTATGTTATGGCGACTATGTAATCAGCAAGTCACTAATTTTATTGATTTAGGCGTTACAATGGGACCCAAAACTCGATTTAAAACTTCATATTGAATCTTGCGTGAATAGCGCTAAAGGTACTTTGGCTTCGTTAAACGTTGGTCTAAGAATTTTAATGACACATACGTTACAAAAACTCTTTTTGGAATATGCTTCAATAATTTGGAATCCGCGCTATCAGGTTCATTCTGACAAGCTGGAATCGGTCCAGGAAACAATTTTGCTTTTCGCAGCACGGTTTAAAACTAATACAGCTACTCACATTGCAGAGCCGCAGGGAGAGCTTGGTGTCTTATTTATTGTTAAATAATAATGAGGCCAATAAATAGTCATTTTTGACTTGGTGAAATTAAGTTAACGTTCCTATAGGCCACATAGACATTTTCAATCCATTTTGTAAGCTACATGCAGGGCGCGATATGAAATGCATCGAACCACTTCACTGTTTATGTCGTGAATTTAATAAACACTGTAAAAATTAGACGTCTGCGACTCGTTTCTTGGTATAAAAACATACCTTTTAACTACATTAAATTGTGAATTCGAAATGAAGCAAAGAACGCTAAACCGTGTTATACTGTTCAACCCTTTAGAGATTTAAGTGTCGGTATATTTGGTCTGTATAATGTTTAATTGCTAGACTGATAAATAAATAAATAACATAAATGCAATGCAGAAATAAAACCTCTAGACAGCAGTTTACTATGGTCTTTGGACTGCAGTTAGAAGATTTCTGATGACACATTCTCGATCGGTAGTGCTATTGAAAACACATAGTCCTTCTAGTAAATATTCAAAATCTGCAAGTCGAAACAAAGTAATCCAACCACTGTCTGTCGTACAAGATGCTAAGCGCATTTCGGCTAAATTGGTTGACATAGTTAGTCTGCCACAGGTAGTGCTCTGATTAAGATGATCGAGCCAGATCTGTCATCAGTGATTAATTGTGTTCCTCGTATTCTATTCAAGAGTAATTTTAACTGGAAACTTTTATCACACATGACTGTATGTCGAGCAAAAGCCCATCATGCCAGACTCTTCCAATTCAAAATTATACACCATTCATGCTGAGCTATGCGAATGTAGCGCCATAGTTACATATATATGTTTCTTCTATAATCTTGGCAATGGCTAAAGCTAACCTTTCAGTGTATGATGGCCAAATACTCCCAGCAGCTCTGCGGATTTATAATCGTTTCCAACTACAGTGTTCGAGTTGATCAGTGCATAGAGATGCAACGCTTCCTAAGTACCTGGCGTAGAAAGAACTTCTATGTCTTAGATATCAAGAGCTGATCCACGTAGATGAATCATTGGTAATCTCATAAACATGGAAGAGCTAGAAATAATGTAGAAGAATTTTGGGTGATCGCAATATAAATAAATCATCTCTCTCTCACTCTTACTAACTTCAGTGATCTTCTCAACCGTACATGCAGTGCTGGCTCCCTGGTTGAACTGGCCGCGTTGTGAAGACCTCATACAGAATGAATGAGTCCATGGTATTTATTACTAGGATTTTACTAAACGATCAAACCAAAACAAAAACCATCAAGAAGCAGACCTATACTAGAAATTCCGTCCTCTTGATAAATGCTAGAAGTTTTCGCGGACCTTTACTTTTTATGGACGAAGTCCCTCGCAGTCTCGAAATAATATCTGTCAATAGCGATTGGCTGCTCAAGCATCAATGCACTGTTTCTTTCCTTGATGACAGTTCAATTCCCAGAAGCCTTGAAAGGCGAGACAAAGTCCTTTTCAACTCTTACGAAGTAGTTGGTGTTGCTCAAAGTTATTTGGTAAAACCATACATTGTTGTGTCCTCGTTGAAGCGATAAAGGCACCTACAGAAGTTTGCGGGTGTTATCGATGTTGATGGTCCTTTCGATTCGGTAGGTTCCGGTAATGAGCACCATTAAGGTGTCAGCTTAACCATCTCGGAAACGATTTAATATGACCACATTGAAAGCTCTAGGACATCTCGCCTCCACGCCCTTGCGGACCTTGGGTCGTCAGAGCCTGCTTGTCAAAGAAAACGGGATTCGCCACAGCTAGGGGGAGGTTGGCAATCGTGTTGGAAGCGCTGAAATTGCCCTTAAAAGGGTTGCGCTACCCAATCTCTTGAATCAATTAGATATTTAGTCGCCTATTATGACAAGCATATCTGGCACTGAGATATCTCCAGCCCCTAACCACTGGGTAAAAGCCATACATTCAGGCATAGTCGCATACATACAGTCCTGTACACGAAATGTTTGAAGTGGACAGTGCGTAGTGAATTTACCAGTAGGACGTCTCACTGAACGGTCCAAACAAGTCTGCGGATCTTATGCATCAGTCCATTTACAAAATAGCTAGATAGGTGAGGAGCAGCTTGTTTCGCCATTTTAGGTGATGCACACGGATTATGACGTAACGCACAATCAACTCCAAGTTTTGGAGTACGATTGATGCACACTCTAATCAGGTCTCCGTCCCCGTTTTTCTTTTAAACCGCATGCGCGGTGGTCTGTTGTTTCGCAGCTCCTTTTAGCGTTTCCAATCTTAAGTCATCGCTCGAATAATCTTAAGCTTGATTATCGTCAGGTATTGTGGTAGCAGGTTCAAGCGTCTACCCGTCGGTACCTAGTCGCGGGAGAAGTGTTACCTCCATATCATAAATACGCTCTATATTTTTATTATCAGTTCATCATTGATCGGTCCTAACGACACCGCTGTTCCTATCATCCAGCACCCTAAAGCTTCCATAACACGAGCTGCGTCGCAAGCTATTTTCTTTTACTGCGAATGAATCTTCACCCTCTTCGCATAGAGTTAATGCCTACGTATACTATACGGTGTTTCATAGTGCGTGAGCTTGGTACGGCGTTGGTAATGTTCTTGGTTTCCTATGGGATAACCGACATGTTTCATTTGCACGATAGCAAGATATCGAGGCCACAGCACTGGTTTTCCGGATCATTTCACATCTTTTGGAGGCATTTTAATAACTTTTCCCAATACATTCGGTATTATTTGTGGATTGTTTACAATTCTTTATAGGATAATTTCGAAACGTTTCGAGATTGCTATCAGTATAATTTTGAGACTGTTCCTGGATTCCTTCGCGACCCCTTCGACCAAAAGTACTTTTCACCCCACTAACTGTACAAACCCGTGTTTTGTCACGTACATTTGCAGATCCTATTCCTTTATTATTCATTACATATGCAAGATGGCCGATAGAACTAACGCAAACATATGCAAATCATAACAACAAGTAAGACCGGACTGTCTTCGGTTGTGCAAAGATTCATACCTGTCATGAATGGAGCTGAGAAATGAATAGTATGCCATGCATTATAACTGAATAAATCGGCTGTGTAAGATATGCAGCCGCCGTGGTATGTGGCAGCTTAGCTTCGCCTACACACCGAATATTCTGGTTCACGCTCAAGTTTAACGCTTCTGTTGTCTGGAAGGCCATGTATCACTTCCAAGAACTGCATACAGAAGACATATCCGTAAGTATTTTATGAAACTTTGGATATCCTAGCTGTTAAAGAGGAAGAATGGACATCGATGTTGTGTGGGATATTTACTATATATAATACCGATCTCGCTTATACAAAAATAATCTAATATACTAAAATGCTTCTGTCACGGTTTTAGCGGCTGAACTCCTCCGAAACGGCTGAACGATTCTCATGAATTTTGTGAGCAGTATTGGTAGTCTGAGAATCGGCCAACGTCTACCTTTTTTCGCTACGTGCATAGGGTCTGAGAGATCAAAACGTGCGACCCGGGTACCAGAATGTGTTTATACAATATGGATATCAATGAACGGTGTGATGAGTGCTAGAGTACAGTATAATTGTCATGCCAACTGGAGGCTTTTAGGGTCTCGAGATATAGCCCAAAACGTGGACACGGGTACCCTAGAATGTGTTTTATATCACATATGGATATCAGATGAAAGCTGTTGATGGTGCTATAGTAGTACAGGATAATTTCAGACAACTGGAGGGCTAGGGTCTCGAGAATGGCCAAAGCGTGGACCAGCGGTACCCCCAAGATGTGTTTATACAATATGGATATCAGATGAAAGCTGTTGATGAGTGCTATAGTACAGATAATTTTCATCAACTGGGAGGGTAGGGTCTCGACGATATAGCGCAAAGGTGACCCGGGTACCCTAGAATGTGTTATACAATATGGATATCAGATGAAAGCTGTGATGAGTGCTATAGTACAGGATAATTTTCAGACAACTGAGAGAGTGTAGGGTCTCGAGATATAGTCCAAGACGTGGACCCGGTACCCTAGATGTGTTATACAATATGGATATCAGATGAAAGCTGTTGATCGTAGTGCTGATAGTACAGGATAGTCATACACCGCTGGGTGACTAGGGTCTCAGAGATATAGGCCAAAACATGTACCCAGTTACCCCTAGAATGTGTGGTGTGTTGGATATCAAATGAAGCTGTTGCGTAAGTTCATTGTGGTATCGATTTAGTCGCATCGGGAACTTGGCAAAACTGATAAATATGCACGCGAAGCGAAAACAAAAGGACAATATTAATAATACCCCATACCTATATTACATACGTCCTATCGAATTGCTTGAAATTTCGTATATAGTTTGCCATATAAGTATTTACGATGCTTTTTCCGGGAGTTACCAGAGACGGACGGGACGGGGATTAGGACGAGGACTGGGACGGAGACGGAGTCGGAGTGGAACGGACTGAGGCTCCGAATGGCTGGAACAAAATACATACACCTCTGGGACTGGCAAATAGAGATGATAGAAGAAGAAGGAAACTGAGAGAAGAGAAAGAGAGAAAGAGACTGAGAAAGAGATAGAATGAGACGAAGATGGAGATGAAGCGCAAAAGAACGGAGGGAGGATGAACAACACGATTAGGAACATACAGAGGGTAGGCAGAGTTAGACAGAGAAAAGCTTATAAAATGTATGCAGATAATGGGCCAATATTTAGGCGAACAACGTTCTGCGGTCTGCTAGGTATATAATATATCACTTGGTGACATCGAGGCTTCTAGCTATTAAAATGGACACTGAACTATAAACGCTTCTCATCTGAAAAATCGCCTGTATGGGATATATACTATATATATCATACGACCGATGTCACTACCAATTTTCAAACAATACATATACATATAAAGAATTTTGTGAAATTAAAGCTCATAGCTGTTAAAGCGACCAGAATCACGACAAGCTTCTATCTGAACAATCGATGTATGAGGATATATGCCTATATATACTACCGATCTCTACGAGTGCTGTGTACAACAGTACATACTATATGCGTACTCTTTGGTGAAATGTTAAGCCGTTATCTTGATAAATCGAGGAAGATATTACGAAACAAAACTTAGTTCTGAAAAATCGGTTGTATCGGGGAAACTTACGCTATAGTGGTCGATCCGGTCGGTTTCGGCAACTGTCTTATCGACACAAAGTATACCTCCTAAACAAATTTCATTAGAGATTTTACAAAGATATATCAAAGACTAGTTTGTCGTTCAACAGTACAGAATGACAGTGGCAATCAACTCAGAACGTCATTCTGATCTTTGCGGTATATTTATTGGTGGTCATCTCTCGTCCATTAGTGGACTGTTTCAATTAGAGACATTCGTGAAAACATCGTATACCATGCCATTTCATGAACGAAAAATACAATAAATCGTATACATAAATTACGACACTCCCAAAACATCGACTGGTAATTTATTATCGAAGAGACAACACAGCATAGAACAATCAGAATTAACGAAATTGTTGCATGCAAAACTGTTAAATTTTAACAAAAACTGTCGATATCGGACAACTAAAGGCAATGCCGCCAAAGCAATGAATACACCAATGAGCGCGTTGCGGTATTTAAGCCGGCAATCAGTTGCAAATGATCATGCGTATTGCCGCAAAAAAGTGATCAGCCCACCCGCACAGTTCTCATCTATGACCGACATACATACATACATATGTTTGTGGCGCATGTGCGGTTTTTGTGTTTGCATGCGCTGTAAGGTGTCACGTAAAAGTCCGCACGTGCAACAAGCGTTCATTTAATAGTGCAAGCTTATTTACATTAAATTTGCATATTTTTCAAGAAACAACCATTCAACATCAAACATTGAAAGAACGGCGAGACAGGATGCGCGTGCGCAACGACGATGATTTGAAGCGTGGCTGATCTCAATGCAACAAAAGAATATGGTTAAAGATTAATATATGCGTTTGGACCAGTGATGCTATTGGCGTTGATAAGCGTCCAAAAATCTTTAGATTTGTTGTTTGTTAATTGTATGTTTTAGTGATGAAGATATACTGTCTGCATACATACAAGTATTATCTCCCTTGCATAATGTTTGCGCATATGTATGAATGTATGTTTTAACCATTACTTGTGGCATGTGTCAATAAGCATGTCCAGTTGATGTTAAAACATGTGATAAACGCAAGATTTTTCAGCTCATCGGATAATTTGTGTTGTGCATAGACTAAGTAGCTTTTGGGTTGTCATGATTTTTATACTCAGCTGAGCTAGTAGCTCACAGAGTATTAATTTTGTCGCATAAGGGGTACTCGAGATAGATATAGACTTCTGCATATCAAAATGATCTGGGCGAAAAAAGAAATTCTTGGCCATGTCCCAGTCCGTTCGTCCGTTTGTCTGTCCGTAACACGATAACTTGAGTAAATTTTGAGGTATCTTATGAAATTTGGTATGTAGTTCCTGGGCACTCATACTCAGTATGAACGAAATCGATACCGAAAAAAAATTGCGATAATTCATACCCAAAGACGAATAAAGCGAAGAAACTTGATAGGTGGGTGACTTACTGACGCAGATAGCAAAATTAGTAAATTTTTGGACAATGGCGTGACACCGCCCGTTTTAAAAGAATGTAATTTTTAAAGTTTTTTCAAGCTGTAATTTGGCAGTCGTTGCAGATATCATGATGAAATTTGGCAGGAACGTTACTCCTATTACAACATGTGTTCTAAATAAAATTAAGGACCTTTCTATTTCAAAGTTAAAATTTTAACAAAAAATGGAATATATTTACAGTATATACATAAGTAAATTATGTCAACATTCAAGTCCAACATTGTCTCCAAAGCTCTCAGCTGAGTATGAATGTTCGGTTACACCCGAACTTAGCCTTCCTTACTTGTTTTTTCTTGGTATTGTTTCCTTCTAAACGCTTGCCATTAGTGTAGTTGGGTACATTCTTATGGCGATTGATTCATCGATGCAGTAGAATACATCGCGATTGTTTGTTTGATATTGGAAACGATTGTAAATTGCTTGTTTCGATGTTATAGCTCTTAATCTACTGAGGAGTGAGCCCTGTTAATTGCGCGTCTAGAGGTAAAGGCAATTTATATGTGATTTATTGTTGGTGTGATGGAGGAATTGTTTAAGAATACTGCGAGTTGGTCATACGGATGTGAGTGAGTAGTAAAAGCTAATCATGAAAAAAGAATATACGTAGCACTGAATAGAATTTTAATATCCGACGGCTGAGTGGAATGATCACCTCTGTCTAAGCTGACAGTACATGCGAACACGGCCCAGGGCGTCAATGAGAATATTTTTTGCCAAAGCACCCTGAGTAGGGTCTATAAATTCGAGTTAAGAAAGCGCCCTGGATGCGACTACGTCGAGACAGAATGTGTTTTCACTAATACATGCTGAAGCTAATGTCAGAATGTATTGAAGATTATCTCATGATAGGTGTTTTTGAGATATAAATTCTGAAAATTGGCGTTCGAACCGGAGCAGATGACCGAGATAGTAGTGATGAGTTGTACGTCTCAAGGCAGTCGATATGTTCAGGTAAACTTCTAAAATGCATTCTTATAAGTTCCGAAATAGGCGCAGAGCTAGTTTCTGGCATTTCCTTAGAGCTGAGGGTGAACTGAAAGGTTTATTGTGGTCATAATATACAAGCTGGATCGGCTTGGATTCCCATACCTTGGTCTCACCCATGGAGCTCGTCGTACCTCTGCGGTCGAACGCAAAAATTTATTTTTTAAAATACTTTTTAAAATGTCATCGATTTTTCCTGGCGTCCACAAGGCAGTCACCTTGTCCAATTCTGTTCGTGTGCTATTATTAATGATATCTGTATCATTATAAAATATTCCAAAATCGTATGTATGCTGATGATGTAAAACTTTTCAGGCTAGCGTCTATTGAAGAGCGTTCCTGCTTCAAGTGGACTTAAACTGTCTATTTACTTGGTTGCAACGTAAATTCAAAGCGCTGAAACCTCAATAAATGCAAATCCATGTGCCTCTCTCGAAAGATCTTTGCCAGAACCTCTTACGTAATTAATAATTTTTGTTTCTATTCTGTAGTGAGCGTTTAACAAACCCCGCCTGTCAACAACTCGAGAAAAAACTAATCAGTGCGTCATGCTGATGCGCCCTCGCGCCGGTCGGGCGGGCTTTCGGGGTATATAATCCGTTGAGGTATTATTATTATATTATAAATCGTTCCCGAGATGGTCCACGCTAGTAACTTGATGGTGCTCTGCTACCGGAGCGTATCGGATCCTATATCCGGCAAAGGACCATCACATCGAATGTTAATCCCCCAAGCCTTCGGGGGTGTCTTTGGTCTCTGGTGACCCCAATGCTTCACTGATACAGGAGTTGGGGGGGATGGCGTAGACGATAAATGTGGTCATAGTAAATAGATTCTCAGATTATTGGGCTGATTACCCAGCAAAGTAACCATTCAACATCGAAAACACTCCCCAAACATCTACGGGGAGTGTTCTTTATCGCTATGTAACAACGACAATAAACAATTTCATCACCCTCCCCTCTCCTCTCCGGCAACAAAATTTTAAGCCACAAGGAAGTTAATTTTAGCAGACACAATAATTCAGGATATTTTAGAAGAGCTCGGAGCTTGTTAACGGCAACAATGATACCGATAAGTTTATTTTATGATCGGTTTATTGTCCGTAGCGAAATTATCGTTCGAATTATCTTTTTGCAATGGGCTTGTTGCTGAGTAGCTACAAAGCTAATGTACTGAAAATAGTCTGATGGAAGGTTCCTGCACGCTAGATATTTTCATAACACACTCAAACAACAGATCAAAACGAAAAACCGACCTGAAGATGGACAAACATGATCGGGTTGCCTCTAGCAAGCCATAATTTGAAATGGAATGTGGAAAAACCGATTTCTACTTAAAATGATTAGGTGGCTGACGCTTTATATAGGAGAATGGCCTTTGAAAACAGGCGCTTTTCGAATAGGAAATCTACAAAGTACTCATTAGTATCCACTTTGTTTTTTCAAGCAGAAGCATCGGCGTTGACGAACACAACAAGAACAACAACAAACAACAAACAAGTAAGGAAGGCTAAATTTCGGGGTATAACCGAACATTACATACTCATCTGAGAGCTTCGAGACAAATAGGATTTTCAGGATTTGCAAAAAGATGATGTTTGAACGATTTTCCTTCATACATTGTCAAATAAGGGAAAATCATCATGTAGGAAAATGAACTAGGGTAACGCGGAATGTGTTTGTATACAAGGTATCAAATGAAGGTGTAATGAGTATTTAAAAGGGAGTGGGCCTAGTCATAGGTGGACGCCTTTTCGAGATATCGCCATAAGGTGGACCAGGGTGACTCTAGAATATGTTTGTATGATATGGGTATCAAATTAAAGGTTTTAATGAGGTTTTAAAAGGGAGTGGCCTTGTTTATATGTGAAGCGTTTTCGATATATCGACCAAAATGTGGATCAGGGTGACCCAGAACATCAATCTGTTGGGTACCGCTAATTTATTTATATCTGTATCCACTATTTCATTTTCTTCTACTTAATATGGTAGATGTCACACCCATTTTACAAAGTTTTTTCTAGAGTTATATTTTGCGTAAAAAAACAATTCAATCACCGAGGTTTTCATCCTTTTTTAGTATTTGGATAGATTATGGTAGTTTTTAATTTTTCGAAAATTTCTATATCTAAAAGTGGGCGCGTGGTCATAGTCGAATTTCGTCCATTTTGTATACTCAGTTGAGCCGAGAGCTCACAGAGTATATAACTGTGATGGATAACGGTTGGTTGTACATATATAAAGGAATCGAGATACGATATAGACTTCCATATATCAAAATAATCAGGATCGAAAAAAAATTTGATTGAGCCATGTCCGTCCGTCGTCCGTCCGTCCGTTAACACGATAACTTGAGTAAATTTTGAGGTATCTTGATGAAATTTGGTATGTAGGTTCCTGAGCACTCATCTCAGATCGCTATTTAAAATGAACGATATCGGACTATAACCACGCCCACTTTTTCGATATCGAAAATTTCGAAAAACCGAAAAAGTGCGATAATTCATTACAAAAGACAGATAAAGCGACGAAACTTGGTAGATGAGTTGAACTTATGACGCAGAATAGAAAATTAGTAAAATTTGGACAATGGGCGTGGCACCGCCCACTTTTAAAAGAAGGTACTTTAAAATTTTGCAAGCTGTATATTTGGCAGTCGTTGAAGATATCATGATGAAATTTGGCAGGAACGTTACTCCTATTACTATATGTACGCTTAATAAAAATTAGCAAAATCGGAGACGAAGACGAAGCCCACTTTATTCTAAAGTAAAATTTGTCTTAATGCCTTTCATTGATACAGATGAGTCATACAAACACATTGCAGGTGTTTCCCTCGGTTCATTTTCCTACATGGTTATTTTCCCTTATGTTGTCACCATAGCTCTCAACTAGTATGTAATGTTCGGTTACACCCGAACTTAACCTTCCTTACTTGTAATACCAAAATAAAGTGAGTCCGATAAGTACGTGATCTAAGTTTAGCAAAGATATATCGAATTTTTGCTCAAGGTATCGTGTTAACGGCCGAGCCGAAGGACAGACGACTGTGTATAAAAACTGGGCGAGGCTTTAACCGATTTCGTCCATTTTCACGAAAACAGTTATTGCCGTAGAAGCTATGCTCCTATGAATTTCACAAGGATTGGCAAATTTTTGTTCGTTTATGTCATTAAAAGCATTCTAGACAAATAATGAAAAAGGGAGGAGCCACGCCCATTTTGAAATTTTTTTTATTTTTGTTGCACCATATCATTATTGGAGTTGAATGTTGACATAATTTACTATATATGTAAAGAAATTAAATTTTTTGTTAAAATTGACTTTAAAATAAGTGGGCGTGTTTGTCATCCGATTTTGCTAATTGTATCAGAACACATTAGAGTAATAGGAGTAACGTTTGTCTGCAAATTTCGCTATGATATCTTGAACTACGGCCAAATTACACCTTGCAAAACTTTGAAACTACCTTCTTTTAAAGTGGGCGGTGCCACGCCCATTGTCCAAAATTTTACTAATTTTCTTTCTGCGTTATAAGTTCAACCCACCTATCAAGCTCATCGCTTTATCCGTCTTGGTAATGAATTATCGCACTTTTTCGGTTTTTCGAAATTTTCAATATCGAAAAAGTGGGCGTGATTATAGTCCGATTTCATTCATTTTAAAATAGCGGTCTGGGATGAGTGCCCAGGAACTACATACAAATTTCATAAAGATTTAGTCAAGTTATCGTGGTTCAACGGACAGACGGACGGACGGACATGGCTAAATGAATTTCTTTTTTCACCCAGATCATTTGATATATAGAAGTCTATATCTATCTCGATTAGTTTTATGCCGTTACGGTGATACCGTTATGCGAACATAATTAATATACTCTGAGCTCTGCTCAGCTGAGTGTAAAAGGAAAGTTAATCGAAAATTTTAGGAGCCTCAACGCGCTGGCGACGGCTAGCACCGAAGAATATTTAATGATGAGCGGCTACGCTGGCTAGGCTACATTATGCGAATGAAATATGATGATCTATCTAAGAAGGTATTCTTGTAGAAATCCGCCTATGGAAGCAGATTAAGAGGGCGGACGCTACTCTGCTGGGAGAGCCAGGTGGAAAATGATTTAAATTCCGTTGTGTTACCAACTGCTGCCAGTTAGCTCAGGCGACTTCCGCGACCTGTTGCACAGCAAAACCAGTTTTTCGCTATGTGGGACGAGACCATCGATATTTGAAGTGGTTTCATATCATTTACTTCTATATTGCTGTTAAAAGTTGATAAAAACTCTTTTAGTTTTTTGTAGTTTTTCATATAAACCAATGATTTAACCATGGTGTAACCAACATTCTTAAGCCATAATTGAAGTTGATGCTCAAATAAGCAACGATAAATGCGTATTTTGACTGCTTCCTTATTAATCGGCGAGTGCAGAATGCCATTAGGCAAATTGGTAACGCGATCCGTAACCAAATCGATTCAATGCTTAAAGTTGCCAAATACACAAAATTCATTTGAATATCATAAATTAATCGCATCAGCATGAGAATAAGCTATCGGCGAGTTGGCGGACAAATGTAATGTTAAAAGATGAAGTGAGAGGGCGAGCAAAGAGTTAACGGACCATTTAACTAAATACAACATAGACGTCTCAACACCAAAAACATTTGCATATTCAAACGAATTTCGCACGCTTGCCGACAAATGGTTAAGCGAAAATTCGGGGTTAAAATGAAGAGTTTCGTTGCAAGTAATGTTGCATATAAACAGATTCCGAAACGAATTAACTCGTTTGGCGGTGAAAATTCTAAGTGAGTACCGCATGGGGCATTATCGTTGTTTTACATGAAGAAGAGCTAGAGATGGAAATCGATGTTGCTATCGATAGTTTTGGTTAGATAGCCAATATCGATAATATTTATATATTTTTGTCGACCTTATGAGGATGTTGAACCTAAGCTCTGTCCGCACAGCTGCTGGGCCACGAAGTCTCATCAAGCGCAAGTGAAGGGTGACACAGGCGTCAACTATACAGTTGTCATGAATATTCCTGTGTGCGGTGACCAATATGCCCTCAAGTGTATGGATGGTAGAAAAGAGCTCTTGTATGGAGATAAAGTCTTGCTTATACACTTTTTCGGATTTGTATTAGTAAAAGCTTTCACAAACTGAATGCCACCAGAACAAGATACTCCCGGAAAGGTTAGATCTAACTGACCCTGTATATGCTTCCAAATTACTCTGTCCGACGAGAAGAACCCATCATATAGGAAAGTTCGTATTGCAAGCATGCGACAGTTATTAACACTCTAGAATATTCTATTCAAAACAAATTCATCCAAATCAAGACTATGACCAAAATAGTTTAAACTGGCTGCATTCTTGGTAAAATAAAAAAATTACAATAATCCTTGACTGAAAGCAAGTTTAACTCCCCTCGCTTAATGTCCAAAGAGTCATCAATATATCTAGAAGTTCCTTTCACCTGAGTTGAACTTGATGTTTTATACAGATCTTAACATACAAAGTTTTGCGCGGTAGTCGAAATGAAGCATACTCACTTGCACATGCTTATGCTAGTCCGCTGTGTAACCATATATTCTAACGATTAAACTAGCGACCAGTTATTAGCGAATCCCTGCGTGACGACGATAAAGTTACGAACAATCGCACGTCGATCTTTGAAATTTCCTTCGGGAAGTAGGAAACTTTTCGGCCGAGATATCTACGCCTCATCCATAAAAGGCTGGACAGCTGAGCATAAAGAGTTTGAATGATTTCCACCTCGCCGTCCTCCACACAGCTAATACAACTGGAGTTGGTCTGGTCTATTGGGCAGTGCCCTATCAACACTCCAATAACCATGGGAAAGATCAGCTTTTTTTTTACCCCAAGAGCCCTGCCGAGCGCTTCAAGTCTATAAAGGGCCACAAAAACCTCTACACATCGCAAGATATCATGTCAGCTCAGCCTTTGCCTTTTAGAGGGCTCGAGGCACACCTCTGAAGAAGCATAGAGCAAGTGGCTGGCGACAGCCCAAAGATTCCACTTGCTAAATTCGCTAATGCTGGCCCCGGCCAAGGTAAGGTTGAACTGTCGTGTCAACGAAGACTTATATAGACTGAATGTGTAGTGTTCTGCTTGCTCTGACAGCCGCAATTCCGGCTCACACCAAGCTCATGGCATAATACCCCACCCCAACTCCCCGTCCTGCAGTCTGGATCCATCCGTACACAGACTCACCATACTCCCGTCCCTGTAGTGAATATGAGTGATGAATGTGGCAAAAATAGCGGAAGCCGACGCAGAGATGAAGTCGAATTCGGTTAGATTGCTGGAGTACGCGTATCGCTGTCCGGGCTGCGGCCATTTTGCCCACAATGTCAACAAAATAATCAGGCTCTTACAGTCTTCGTTACAGGTTCTAGTGTTCTCTTTCTTCAAGCAATAATTGAAGAGTTGGCGAACGCGCTGCGAGAGCAAGCGTATGCAGATGTGAGATATTTGGCATGTAAGACATTACTAGGTATAACATGGACTAGGGAACTAATCTCTGAACTGAATCCATGGTTGAAGCGACCACACGGAGAGGTAGTCTTTCACCTGACCCAGTTTCTAATGGACACGGTTACTTCCTCAAATACCTGCACATAATGGGCAAGGTTGATAACCCGAGGTGCCTGTACTGTAGGGTTGCCAGATTTTTATTTCGGGTTCCCGGGACAAACCTCAAATTTGAGCCAAATTCCCGGGATTTTTAAAAATTTCCCGGGACATTTGAAAAATAAGAAACACCTATATATTTGTATGGGTTGCTCATTCGGCGAAATAATTTTTAGATAGAATTAAACTTTTTAAACTCATTTATTTATAACAAATATTTTTATGAAACCGGCTAACAATTAATACGTTTACTGTGTTTAATGCGAATTCAATATTCTATGGATTCATTTTCCAAACGTTATTTTAAAACACAACACTTGCCTTGCAAAATGAATATTTAGGTGTGCGAAATGTCAAACATTGACAATATTCAGAACCACAGTAGGGATGAATTTTTCTTCTTTACAGAGTTGCATGCAATATGCTAATGAGCTGAATACAATCGAAGCCGCAAATATGGCCATGTTTCGTAGCAGATTATAATTTATTAATTTTGATATTGTGAAAATGCCGGGACATAGCATTTCCCGGCGGGACACTTCAAAATTTGTGAAAAATACGGGATGTCGCGGCCAATACGGGACATTTGGCAACGCTACTATACTGTGGGAAAATAGACGATGTGCGCCACGCCTTCTTCGAATGCGGGCACTTCTCCGATAAGCGAAGGAGGGTAGAAGAGGTACTTGGCGACCTATCCCCGGGCAGCGTCATCAATAAAAGACCTGCCGAAGAGGCAGATGGGATACGGTCAGCACATATGTGGGGCATATACTTACCAGTAAACGAGAAGACGGATGCCTAGTCCATTAGCGTGAGAGTAGCCACAAGCTCACGTAGCGCGCAGCCGTACTCGAAGTAATGCTAAAACGCGGTCCCAGGTACGGGGATTTGCGCGGGCCGTGGGAGGTTAGTTTTAGTGGGTGGCCCTTCATTGAAGAAGAAAGTCCTAGCGAGTCGACAAATAGTTTCTCTTATTTGATTGACTGGGCATCTTAGTGTACAGTGAGGTAGTATTATGTGAACTGGTTTGGTACGCACTTTGAACAACGGGTAGCCTGAAGTATCGAAACCCAAAGGTCTAAACTTTATAAGGCTGAGATATCTAGCTTGAAGTAGCGGCTGTAAAAACTATTTAACGAATACCTTTCAAAAACCGTAGAATGCAACATAAGAGTCTGTCCTTAGTAATTTATAACAGTATCTAGCATCCTAATAGGAAGAAGGATAGCTTGAGTTTTTATCAATAACTACCGTACCTGAGAGATGTTGTTTTGTTCGAGCATTTAAAACGGGCTTGTCTGAATTTCAAAAACAGTCCAATCTTCCCTCAAACCCATTCTTGTCTAATATATCTTCTTTTTCTCCCTACTTATTCCTGTCCTTCCCCTACTTCCTTTATCTCCACATACATTCTTCTTCTCCTTGCAATTCCCAGACCTTTTCGCACTCTAACTCTCACTCCCACTCCTTCCCTGTCATCTCAGCTCCCTCATATATAAAATCTGTTCCACCCCACTACCACTTCACTCTCACACTCTCCACTCCCACTCATTTCACTTCCTCAAGGGGTATCCAACTCTCTCACATATAAAATCTTTAGCCCTCCCATTTTCAGCCACTACACCTCTCCATCACAATTTCCTCATACATGGAATCTGTCTTTTAAAAATGCCGGGTGACCAAGTGAAACAACTGTGATCCCTCAGGATTGGTGTTAATTCTTTTGAACACACACACACGTTGATTTGTATGAGATGTATTAAGGATATACTGAGTTCAACCAAACCCCGTACCTTACAGTAAAATGACCTGGTGAAATAATGGTTCAATTGAAAAATTGAACAACCAGGTGGGAGCTGCATCTAGTTTCAGACCAAAGAGCAGGTCTTCGGAGCCAGGCTTCGAATACTTTATGTTAAAAAGCCGGGTTATACTCCCAGGAAAGAAAGTGGGACTTTAAATGACGGGTCAGTCCAAGTATGCCAAGACAAAGTTTTCAAACCGCTATTCGAGTGTTTTACACCCAACGTAAAGATGTTGTTACGTCATCTTATCAGCGGATAGGTAAATGTGTGTTTTGTTTTATGTTATTTTTTATGCAATACAAAGGCTCCCTGATGAAGATACAAGTGTATCGAAACGCGTCATGAACTACATATTTTGTTTGTATGCATTGATCGAAAATTACGAATAATTTCAATTAAAATAAATTTTTTATTCATATCGATACGGGGCTTCGGATACCCAATTCGGTATTGTGTAGGAATATTTTTGCTATGGATACCATGCAAAGAATCGGTTGATGATGCTATCGATAGTTTTTCAACTTTGGTAAGCGCGTATATTAACATACGTCCGAGCTGTCAAAGAGCGAAGTGAGGGTGTTGTAGGGTCAGGCCAAGATCGCGATATTTAACAGCAGTTTAAATTTTTTTTCGTTCATATATTGCCGATCGATTTTTGCACGCAAACGCTGGTAAAACCATCAGCGAACTAAAAAAAAACCGAAACACAAATGTGTATGTAAAATAAATTGGCCTTACAAGCGTATGAAAGCTGATCTGTTTGAAAACAATAAAACCGCAACAAGTTAGTGTTGTTGCACGAACAAATTTTGTATGTAGAACCTGCTACTCTCTGCCTACCTACTTAAGTGCAAAATTTATTTACGCTTGCAGGCGGAAATAAGCGAATGAATATATGAATAAGCGAATACTGTCGTAAGGGGCGGCTATATGCACATACACACACACAAAGCCCCTACAATAACAGTGGGAGGATGGATGCATGCACGCCGCTTACACTCTGTGGCATGTTGGCTGATATTACAATAAATTGTTTTTGCTTCATGAATTCAATTCATTCATTTGATGTGATCACATGCGTTTATTTTACTTTACAATTTTACATATATACGTCCATTTGCCCGAAATAGCTGGTAAGTGCAACAATCTTCTTTTACTCTCAACCAGGAACGGATCAATTGATGTGGCGGTATCTCATAGTAGTATGCTCTGGGATGAAACAGAGTTAAGATTGAGCAAAGCTGTATGATACGAGTATAAGCCTTTGTGATCACTGCCCAGCATCACCGGCTCGGAAGCCTGAACGCAATTTGAATATGAAACCCTCCATCACCAAATTGGTCTTCACTATGCTTCAGGGCAAGATATACCAGATTGTGTATTCCAAAAAGTTGCTATGATCAGTACAAAGTCCTCTCATAAATATAAATGCATGCATACGTATATTAATCTCTAGGCTCTCTGGCGACTTTAAGCTATTTACGGAAGGAGAAGGTGGAGAAAAGTGGGAAGGAAGACCTGAAAGGAAACCACCTTCTCACCTTATATCAAATAAAATATCACTCTGCCAACACTCCTCAGAATCCGGATAAGATTTGTTTGCAACTTAAGTGGCTAGAATAATAACACTTATATCACCAGACACTCTAACGGCAGCTAGTTCTACTTACAAGGGTAACTCATGACTAAACTTATAAGAAGCTGTATAAGCTCTACATATTATATTGCCAACGCTGCTACTAATTGAATGCCAACGAAAAGCTCGCGAGCTTTACGAGCATTTCGAGATTTGGGAATCTCGCAAAAAGCAGGCTGGCGTGTCTTAAGTCCCGAAATTTTCGCTTTTTGTGAGAAGAAATCGTAAGTCTCTAATTTTGGTATAACTCAGTGGAGCCTTACCACCCATTAACAAGTTCTTATCGTCGGAACAGCTCCATGCACCTAGACCTTCTTCGATCAGGTATCGAACCAAACTCCGGAGCAAGAGATTAGGTGTTCTATATCTACTTTAAGAATATAGTCAACGTAGTCATATCAAATTGTCTCTACGATAGTCATGCAACTACCCTGACTGTGCTGCTTTCGAAACGTACCATATGAATAACCCGGCAAAGAGACATCAAAACGATTGAATCTTAAAACTACGGAATGTCTCCTTGTAGCTACATTAAGAAGAAGAAAAATAAGCAACCTTTACTCCCACACATGCCGCATCACCTCTTTTTCTGGCAGCACTTCGTGCCCCACATCACATCCACCGTAGGTCAGCATTGAATATAAAAAATTGCACATCGGCCAAATGCAACTCTACCTTTGGCCCACTATACTTTCGTATGTGTTCAGGGCCTCGAATCACGATGACCTGACGCTACGCAATCAAGAACCCAGGCTACTCCGGCAATAAACCGTGCGGAGATTACCCCCCCTGTCAACTGCTCGAGGGACAAACGTCTCAAATTAGTGCGTTATTCAGGGAGCAAAGTAGATTCATTAGCGGTGGTTGCAACCTGAACTCCAAAGTGGCTACTAATAGTAAAGCAAAAGAACTAGGAAAAACAAATGATGAAACTTTAAGTGTAAAGAATAGAGAGGCCGCTCGTTCGAGAGGTAGGAAATTACTCTCTAAATATTTTTATAGTGCAATGCTGAATTATAAATTGTTATGGTTGGCGAGCTATGCTTCCTCCCTCATGTAAAGATTACCCGATTTCAGCACTCCGGGTCGGTGCGCTTACAAAAATTTCAAAAATAATAACTATATCTAATGGCTAGTACAGGAAACGTAACTTCCTTAGTATTGTCGATTTGGCTTACTTTATGCATACAAAAGGTCTCTGAAATGCATGCTAACTTCGCAAAAGTAGTGAGGAAGCAGTTACCTGGCGCGAGAGCGTGATCATCCTCAGCTATCCCAAAACTGCGGGCATCAATAAGGAAATAAAGCGATAGATAGCATCCCTTTCCATCAAATTCACAAAGATTTGTCAGAGCCGAATAAGACGAACACCTTCAAATATAAAAGCTCTGAAGCCATTGCCTCGCTAATGCTTAAACTCCTTGGCTGTGAGAGAGTCATATGCCTCAAACATGTATTCAACCTGTTCTGGCCACCTTTTGCATTTGCAGAATATGAAAACAAGCCAAAATTGAATTGCACTGAATCCTGGGAGAAGTTTAGCATGGTAATTCAAATCAACTGATCCCACGCTTCTCTGGAGCCCATTTTTCTCCCCACCTATACCACTAATCTTTGGCCGTATAATTATTGGCATCGATTTCGCAAAACCATAGAGCTGAATACCTTCGATACGCCCCTGTCTTCAAGTTTTCCTACATATAAAATGCTGTCTATATAAGTTAGATGGTTGTTTACGCTGTTAGCTCGCCGCCGCCGATATTCGTCGGTGGGCGCGTGAAGCCGTCTACTCCCCGTAACAGCGGCGGCTAGATAAGAATTTGTTGTCTTATGTGTAATTGCCGGCAAAGACATTTAAAATATTAAATGGTGCGAGGTAACTGAAGAGTTCGAAACAGAAAAAATAAGACTTAAAAACAATATTGATAACTTCAGTAAAATAAAATTGAAAAAAACAAAAATGCGAGCTGCACAATTTCTGGTCTCTTCCGCCTACACGCAATCGCACTTTGAATAGCAAGTCCTCCTTCAACTCCCTCGCTCTGCCTTGTGCTTAGCTGTTGTGACTGCGCATGCGCTTTTGGCCTGCAGCCAGTGTTGCTGTTTTACGTTTTTGCGTAAATTTATGAAGTGATTCCGATCAATTGGCATAATCTATTTAGCCGCTCGCGTGAGGCAATAAACAGGCGGACAAGCAAAATGGAGCGACAGACAGCCAAGCAGAATACAGACGAGCAGGCATAATGCACCAATCGATTACTTGGCGGTCCAATTGACTTTGTTGCGCATTGTAGTTGTGACTTTATGAATATTGCAAGAATTGGTATGTTTAATTTGTAATAAGATAATTTTATATTTGCTGTACTCGTGCAATACTGTTGATGAGATTTATTTGGAAGGAAAGTTATTCTTATTTTGTTGTTGTTTGCATGTGCAGCGTAACTTTTAAAGTATCCTGTAGCAAATCAGATATGATGAATGGAAAAGTGCGTATGTATGTTTACAGTACAAAGTAGTACTGCAAGTTATATAATAAAACCTTTTGCAAATAAATTTACTTTTACACTATCGCCAAATCTTGCAACATGTTGCCAGTATTCAAAAACTTGAGTTCAAAAAGTATATCTGTTCGAAAAAGAGTTCCGTCTCCTTAGCTCGCACTCATACCCCTGAAGTCAGTTCGCAGGTTTTTCTTAAATGGGCCAAATATTCCTCCTTTTCTAATGTTAAAACCGAGGTAACACTCAAGTAGCTAAAGGGTCCAAATTACTTGTAATCTTCATTCGGATAACATTCACAGATCTCTCAAAAGGTAAATTCTAAGCAAGTAAAACAGAAAATGTTTGACAATTTCACTAACAGTAAAATATTTATAGCTTCTGCAATGGTTTTAATGCCGCGTACTCATACAGTAAACGCCCTGCTTCAACACCTTGAAGATGGGGACTGCCAAATGGTGGTTTATGACAATTAACTTCAGCGGTTAATTTTTGAATAAACTGAAAGGCATTTATAAGGGTTTTATAACTTTCGTGACCGAATGATGTGATTAGCGGTCAACTCTAGCAAAGCGGAGCTGTTTTTTACGTCGAGTTACAAAATTCCGGAATTTATACCACAGCCTATTAAGCGAGTACCACTAGTGCTGTCTGATAGGGCTAAGTACTATAGGATTATCCTTGAAAGCAAACAGTAATGGAAGTTTAATGTAGAGGACAGGGCTAGGATGGCTTCTGTTGCCTGGTATTGCTATCTAGGGGCAATTGGTAAACTCTGCGGGCTCTCTGCAAGGTTGATATTTTGGATATACGATGTGGTGGTCAAGCCGATGACCTTTTAGAGCGTTCTAGTCCGTCGAGAGGAGGTCCTTCGTACAACACCTATACTGATACTACATGCAATGCTGAGTCTATACCCGACTGATATCGTAGACATAATGTCCGCCGCCCGGCCGATAATAGGACTTAGTGACATCGGATATAAGCTTTGTGAATTACCAGTGTTCCACCATTCTAACCAAGTTTGACATCATCCCTGGCAGAACAGACTACTGTGGGCTATTAATATGAGACAAGAGTCTGGCGAACCTGTTCCTGGATGTATTACGAGTGCTCCACCGTCTAACCCAGTTTGCTTTATCCCTGGTAGGAGAGACTACTCTGGGGTATTAATATGGGACAAGAATCTGGCGAGCTTTTCCCGGATGTATCCAGGCTAGGAGGTAGGGTTGATGGGTGTAGTATTCAGCCATGAGCTCGGTATGAGGCCGAAATTTAGTCTAATCGATCACTGCAGCGTCTTCCTGATGCATTTAGCTGCTAGTAAGGATGCAGCGGATGGGTGGTATTCGCTGTTGCAACTGCTAGGGAATCAAACATCTACTCAGTTAGTCAGGTGGCCATCAAAGAGTTAAGTTGTGCCGCATTGAGATCGAGGGCTGTAGAGAATTACTTGGCGTAACTTGCGGTGGCATCTTAATACTTTATGATAGCAATAATCTGGGTGCCAGTTGCCAGCTGATTTCTTGCCACGGTCAGTTGCTGGCGATCTTGACATAACTGCTACGGAAGACTTTGGAACTCTGCAGGCCAATTTTTATCTGATTATGGACAGGACGGCCTCGAGTCAGATAAGCAAACGCTGGGTTGACAGTATATCTTGTCGTGTTTTGACTTCTTTTTCACCCGTTGGTAAAAATAACGAAAGGTGGAATCATCTGGACAATTTATGCTTAGACCTCTCCTGCCTTTTTCGAGACGTATTCCACTCTCTAGAAGAAATTTTCTAATATGTGCTTTATTCGTTGCTTTATCATGGCCAAGGTGTCAAAACTTGTTTCTAAAATTTTGATGTTGTCCGAGGCGTGAACCCGTGATCTTCGGTATGGTAGGCGGAGCATGCTACCACCACACCACGGCGGCCGCCAGAAGTTACTAAATGAAAAAAGGTCGTAAAATATTGTTCAGTAAAGGGGAACTGCATATCAACTAAAATGGAGCAAAGTGTCATCCTTGTCCATTCGAGATGGATTAACGGACTTCGATCAAATTCTAGATGAGTTGGAACTGTACCGGATATTCTTGGATCATTTCCGGATTACTTTTGGGCTGCTTCGTGGAGGTTTCCGCAAAACTTCAGGAACTGGTTCGATGCAATTTTGGAGCCATTTCAGAATATCTTCGGAATCATTTCGAGACTATTTCTAACTAATTTTAGAACAGTTACAGGACAATATGGGGATCAGTTCCGGAATACAGTTTCGGAACCAATTTGGATAAATTTTAGGAGCACTTCGGAACACTTTTAGAACAGCAAAGCAGCATGAGCTCACTTCGACACCTATATTAATTTATTGGGAATAAATATTGTGGCGAATGTTGGCATTACTATGCCGTTAGTAAATAATCGCAACAACAAAACACAGAAAGCACCGACTTTTATGTACTAGGCAACGAAGAGATATCTCACACGCACACATGTAGTCATCAGCCGAAGTAGTTACTCACACATACACACGCATATGGCTAGTAGAAAAAGCATAAACTACAAATATGCGTTTATATAGCTGGTAACCAAGCATGAGATACAACTGTTCGCGAAATTACTAGAGCTTAGGAGAAATGGGTGAACGAGAAAACCGAGGGTACAAGAGCAGCGCAAGCTGAGGAAAAAGTAATCAGTTTGATTTAAACACGCTCTTGTGAAGTACGTGATATTGAAGTATATTTGTACTACTTCCAAAGTAATCTAAATAAAACCCATTTTGCAATACTGCATATTGGAGTTATTTACTCGACAGTTCAGCGATACCAACGTTAGCAGAAAGTACAAAATAACCAGGATTCCCCCGAATTCGTTACAATATGAAGCAAAAAACTATGTAGCTGACATGTCTCTACTACTTTGTTGTTGTGTTATGTAGCGGTAAAAACACTCCTGAAAGGCTTTGGGGGTTGTTATCGATGTTGATGGTATATTACCGGATATAAATCCGGTACTTTCTGGGAACAAGCACCATTAAGGTACAAGCCTGACAATCCCGATAATTGGCTTAATGTGACCACATTGAACCCTCTGGGTCATCCCGCCCCTTCTCCTATGAGGAATTTTGGGCTGTCACCTACGCTACTAAAGATATAGGAGTCGCCACGGGTAGGTAAGTTTTACAAGCTATAATTGGCGTTGGAAACCCCTTAAAAGGGTTAGCTACAAAATCCCTTGAATAATTTTAGTCGCCTCTTACGACAGGCATACCTGCCGCGGGTACGCTCTAAGCCTCCTAATCCGCTGGGGTTTCTTCTATCGCATCGATCAATGATCCGGATAAATATGTTTTTGAAATTTCCCGCCTTAACTATCACCAAAACCAAAGATATTGCTGAATGAACTTTGGAATGAAATTTGTTTGAGTTGCCAATTGTAGTAGTGGAGTATCAGGTGACAAATTTTTTTATTTTTTTAGCGAATTTTCTTGATAATGCAGCAGCACAATACAGCACAACAACAATCACACACTACAGCAAATATATAATACTTGAAGTAAAAAAGAGCATATACTCATTCTTTTTGATATAACAAAAGGATTTACATCAGCACACGTGCAATAAATGCAACAAAGTCAATACACGTTGACACAGTACAACAAAAGATGTCCATAAATGTTGAAACTATGGACAAACAAAAGGAATGATTTTAACAGTAAGTGAACAGCTCAATCGATTTTTATATGGTTCAATGATTTTGACACTTCAAATGTATTGTTTGGATGGCAACTCAACCCTGGTTAGCTTTGTGGACCTACATGAAACTGATGCACAGATCCATATGTTACTAGTTGTCCTTAGCCCTTCAAGAAAGCGAGAGAAACGTGTCGCTCATTGCACCCTGTAGGAAATGTTTAGTAAAGGTTTGGTTTTCTCCAAAAGCGGTGCCGCTATGTTACGACCGCTAAAGAGCGGCCGGTATATTCACCGCTACGAACTGTTACGGCAGACGATTTGCAAAATTTAATTTTGCATTTTTCCGTGCTTTTTTTTTAATTTTTTTTTATTATTTTCTTTAAATAAACGTACAAAAAAAATCTTTAATTGAAAAAAGTTTTTTCTTATAAATAATTTCAATCATTTGACAAAATGTTCACCGCTTTGATAACAGTGGTTGCAAAAAACGGTGATGAACGAGTTTCTACCGGCATGACGGCCCTAATATTTTATGCCCTGCCGCTACATTACGATACGGTGAACTTCACCGTCTTCTTAGTTTCTACATAATTACTTTTGCACTGCCTCATTTTTGACAACATACTCTACCTCTATATAACGGTCGCTATACAGCGGTACCGCTTCCGAGGAAACCAAGCCTTAAGACATTGTAAAATTTGTATGAAAGCGATTCGTTCTGGGTTGATTGTTAGCTTGTTTTACGCTTATTATTATTGTAGTAGATATCATTTAATCCAGCTAGACCTTTATATCCAGTCGGACTGGACGAGATTGAACCTGATTTTACATGAGTTAATTAGTGAGGTGATTCGTATCGGAAGGGTGGCTTCAACCGCCATACTGATTCACACCTACAAATAGCACGGATTGTTTGCTTTGATCAGGTACTAAAAATAACTAAAAAATGTTTTGTTTTCACGTTCGAAATGAATATTGAGCCTCTCTTATCTCGAAAAACAGTAGAGGGAATTGACAACCAAAAAAGTTGCGTTTTTGTTTATATGCATCTTTGTCTCTATATACACAAGTTTAGGTAAGGTTAAACTGGCCGGTCAATAAAGACCTCATATAGACTGAATGTGTCCATAGTATTACCACAATTTGTTTGACGACCAAACGGAAAACCCCAATTAGGTGCCAAGACTTATGTTATAGAATAACTCTATTCTATTGGCAAATACTAGAATATTCTAGGACCTAGCTTTGTTGCTACCTCGAGATCTGACAGTTCTGCAGCCCCTAGTAGATGAAGCTTTGACTTCGCGAACGAGCACAGAAGGTATTCAACAGTTACTTCGTGCAGCTCGCACTTCCTAAATATGATATTAGTGAAGAGACCTAACTGATAAGCATGATGCGCAATCTCCAATTAGTATGCCCATCGGGAGCCTTTAAAGATATGAGGAACTTTGTAAGTCTAGCATAGTAGAATTTGCACATGATCTTAAAAACTTGTTTAGCTGCGAGCTTCTGTCCATGCCTTCCCTGCTTGATGTATCATATATAACTTCTGTATCCACTTGATCTCCCAAGCTTATTGGAATCTGTAATAAATAGAAAGACTATGACAAAAGACCTGTCAGAGTTTAAAAGAACTACTAGTTCATTAAAAAGACTCTGATGCAAGATTTTTAATTAGGACTGCCAAAACACTCAAGTAATTTGGTTCCGTCCGCTTCATTTCGATGGGTACGAACTTTGTTCGTAACAATTTCAATATAGTTTTGGAATCGTTTCGTTTGGCCTATTTTCGAGATAATTTCAAGACAGTTAAAGGATTTGTTGGTGTTATTTGTAAATTGTTTCGAAGTCTTATAGGGATCATTTCGAGAGTGTTTCGCGATAAATGCAGGACTATGCCGGGACCATTGTACTCGTGAATTTTTTGTTATCTAGATAAAATTCTGGGAGCGGATATATTTTGGAGTTTTATCATTATTATAACCGACTGGATGGAACCACTATAGCAACCCATACATTTTTTGTAGAAAAGGGTTTTCCTCATTTCTTTCTCATTTCATTAGCTAGAAGCTTGAAAAATTGATCGGTCGTATATATCGCTACGGCTTGGTAGGTGTTGTTTTGGTAAGTCCGCAGGTATTTATTACTTCCTAATTTAAGATTTTTGAGTTAGCTTCCTATTGGTCTAGGTCTGCAAAATAATATAAATCCAATGCAACTGATTGTTCAGATTTTATAAATTGTTAAAGTTTGATCAAATTATCCATCAAAATGCCTTCAAAATGCCATCATTACATTCTTACAGGGTACTTGGAAAATTTGCCCTCACCGGTAATCCATGTGACACAACCTATATACTTCGGTATACATATATAAATCTGTAAATATGTATGATTGCAACTACAAACTTCGTTGCCTTTTACATATTTCATAATTTTCCTTCTGAAATGTTGTCTTGCAGTCACTGTGTGTATAAAATCGATTTGATTTAGCGCAACACAACATTCTTACCTATTTTTGTGACATTCAATATTACTGTTGCTCCTTCTGTCTTTTTTACTTCATTCAGATTTCAATAGCCCGCCCTGAGCTGGACCAGTTGTCCAGGCATGCGTAGGCGGCAAAAGTTGAAAAGTGGCGATCATCGTCGAATATGCAGAGCTCTTATCTTTTATTGTTTTTTGTTTTTGTACATACTTGTGAATGGTAGGATCTGCTATGTATTGGCCATAATTTAGTGTTCATGCTTGAGAAAAATACTTTCTTTTTTAATAAATGTGAAAATAATAAAATCTTTGAAATTTTAGCTTGCATTTTCTTCTTAATTAAAGCGTTACAGCGGTGACATCTATTAACTTAACTCGCAACACTTTGGTCGGCAAAAAATTTTAAATGATGGAAATTTTCCTCGTTCTAAATAATAAGCTACTGTAGATATAGTGATTATATTCTTCCCTTCAGTTTGTCATGGTTTCTGCTGATTTGCATGGTAGTTACAGCGGGCTTTAGTTCCAAGTCACCTAACTAATTTATGCATTTATTTTGTTGCTCTTAATTTCACAAGGAAACTTATTAACGCCGTATTGTGTGTCTGTACCTGTACATATTTACTGTGTCTTAAAATTTTTCAGGCCCTAGCCTTTTTACTACAACTACTCGTAAAATAATAATATTGGACTTACAAAAGCGGAAACTTCATTTGCATATATTTGACTTGCTTTGGGAAAAAAACTTGAATTGATTATTATATTATTATAATAATGTATATTAATTACAGTAAAGAATAGGAAATATAATCATTTCAGGTTGATGTTTTTCTTTGTATCGCATTAATTTCGGCAAGGTACAGGCGATAGGGCGAAAGCAACTGTCAAATGATATGTGTTAGGCGTTTATGCTTTACGACCATATCGTACTGTAACGATTTTACTTGCAAATCCTCTTATTTGCAATCCTCTGCTAAGTTCGAATCACTAAACTGTTGAATAAATAACTCCAATATTGAATAATGGTAAAATGGCCTTTATTAAAGTACTTCACAATAACACTTTGCAACGAATAGCTTGCTTAATAACCAAACTGATTGATAGCTCAAATGAAACTCTACTATTCAAAATAATACTGCTCTTGCTCGCTAGATAGCGTCTTAGTCGAAACTGCTTGACAACTCAAATCAAACTGAATTCCAGCGCCTCTACAATTGCCGCCTTTTATACTCTTTGATTTCAACCTTCGCATCTTCTAGGCGCTTCCAGAAACTACTAGTCCAGCAGCCCTCAAACTTCTCAGCTGTAACCACAATTGCACAATTTTATAGTTTTTTTCATTGCATACTTATAGGATTATCTCAGATATACGCATGTGTTTGGGCATTGACTCTCCGCTGCTCGTATACGTACATGGTACATATGTGTAGACACAATTATTGTTTCGTTTATGTAGATATATAATGATTGATCTATGGATGTGAATTCACGTCACTGCTTAGCATCAGCTTAGAGACGATAGCATCGCTCAGTGCTGCTAACATTCGTTACAGTACTAAAGTTTGCATACTTTGCTGAACACCTGATACTATTTTAGACATTTTTAGAGATGGAGTTTCAGTGTTAGCGAATGTTGGAAATCGGATGCTGGTACCCAAACGATCGGCATGTTTGCTGATCCGCGTAGCACCTTGCTACAGTTTTCAACTGCCTAGGAGGGCATGAGTGGTGAAACCAATGCAATAAGCCACACATGGCTATTTGAGTATATGCCTACCTCTCGACCACTTACAGAATTTTCATTGAAAACAACATGCCATCTCTGTTCCCAGTAGCTCTGCTTGGAATATGCTAGCAAAGAAACGATTTTCGCAAGAAATTTCAGATTTGATAAAGATTCTGTATAAAATTAGTATTATACATTTTACTTTAATGTTAGAAACCCCAATACAAAATCTTACTACATACTTGCAGACTCCGCAAGTACATACTGAGGTCGAAATACTTAAAACCAGTACTTTCAATTCCTACTCATTAATTTTGATTTTAATTAGCAACACCGGCAAACTTTATTCTGCCGATACTTGAGCTTTCATGAATTAAAATATTTCCTTCCTCTTCTTCTTGTTCTCTCCCACCATCTTTCACCACCTGAAGGGCTGAAAAATGCCTAATGCACCATAATTGCTGCCGTCGCGACAACCGTGTGTCCGTAGACTAAAAAACAGCCCCTTTTTGGAACTGTCGCCCACCCCGATACCACTTTCACATTACTTCAGGGTGGCGTTCCATATTTCTCATTTTTTAAGAGCCTACTCTTGTCCCTGTGTTCCAGGTTCCCACTATTAGCTCTGAGTGTCGATCACCACTACTTCGCCTGCGAATTTCTCTGCGCTCCCTCTCAGCATCCATCAGGCGTGTACTGACTATAAATTCTATTTTGCTCACTGCAGTCCAGCATTCCTCCCCGTTGCACATTTGCGATACAGAATTTCTCGTAGTTCGTTCCTCCCCAAAAACTCTATGCAAGGTGAGTCTTTCCTCGTAAAAACGGGGACAGTGGAACATGACGTGTTCTGCATTTTCTAACTCCGTAGTACACACTATGCAAAGAGTGATCATCCTCCATCTCACGTTCCCATAAATACTCTTTAAAACCGCCATGTCCACTCAGTATCTGCGTGAGATGCAATTTCCGTTCGCCGTGCTTCCGCTCATTCCATTGAGCTACGTCCCAAACTAACGTGAAGGTTCAACTCCCTTTACTCGTGGCCTCGCACCGTTCCTGCAACTTAGCTATTGTTTGTGTCCTTGCTCTTTTCTTGGCTTCTTCAGATGGTCGCTCAATATTAGTGTTATACAGATCGGCCATTTCGATTGCCAGTAAGTCCACTGCGATTTTCCGGATTACAACTAGGATCTCGTCGTCGGACACCATCCGACAAACACTTGAAGAATAGCAACAAGTTGGTATGCTGCTAATGTATATTTTTGATGGTTCCGTCTAGATCCGTACCACACAGGTGCTGCGTATAGTATTATCGAGCTGGTTACTGTGGACAATAGCTGAGTGGTAGCTTCGCTCGGACCACTAATGTTAGGCATTATTCGCATAAGTGATCCATTAACTTTGGTAATTTTCTCTCCCAACGCTCTGAAGTGCTCTTTGAAAGTTAACTTAGAGTCAAAGTGCTCTCTTAAGTATTTTAAAGCATCTTTTGAAGTGATTTGATGATCCCCAACAGTTAAGACTAACTCGTTCGCCGACCGTTTGGAGCCACTTCTGTCTTTTGGCTAGCCAACTCCAGTCCCGTATTGGTCGGGACGCCTCCAGTGATGTTGTACTATTTTGCTCCTTGATACGTGTCGAAAAGAAGTATTATTCTGCGTAAATAAGCTGGTGTCTGTCACCACCTCTCATATTTCCTTTCACTAGTGGTGTGATGGTAGCGTGCTCCGCCTATCACTCCGGTGCCCTGGGTTCAAACCCCGGTCAAAGCAACATCAAACATTTTACAAATAAGGTTTTTCAATTAAAAGAAAATTTTTCTAAGCGGGGTCGCCCCTCGGCAGTGTTTGGCAAGCTCTCCGGGTGTATTTCTGCCATGAACAGCTCTCAGTGAAAACTTATCTGCCTTGCAGATGCCGTTCGGAGTCGGCATAAAATCATGTAGGTCCCGTCCGGCCAATTTGTAGGGAAAATCAAGAGGAGTACGACGCAAATTGGAAGAGAAGCTCGGCCTTAGACCTCTTCGGAGGTTATCGCGCCTTACATTTATTTTTTTATATAAGTCTGTCTTCCATTTACGTTGTGTCTCTCTTTATAATTTTTATCCATTCTGCACTCTTTCTCTACCACACCCACTCAAACTCCAAACCTTATGTAACTTTTAAAAAATTTTATTTACGCCCACTTCCCCATGATCCCAAGCTATTCTGGTATTGTAAAGGTTTACCTCATATGAAATATTCAATCAGTAATGGTAATGGCACACTCTTCTAGTACACATTCATATACCGTTGTTGTTGTTGTAGCGATAAAGACACTCCCCGAAGGCCTTGGGGGGTGTTATCGAGTTGATGGTCCTTTGCCGGATGCAGATCCGGTACGTTCCGCCAAGTCTGACCATCTCGGGAACGATTTCTTATGACCACTTGCGATCTTCTAGGCCATCCTGCCCTCCCACCCCTAGATATATGAGGAGTTCGGGATCGCCAGAGTCTCGGCTGTTAACGAAACAAGATTCGCCACAGATTCGTATACTCGTATGTATATTGAAATTAATTTTAGCCTACATTCATCCTTGGATGAGCGACAGACTTAAAATTGGTTATGATCAGCAAATTCGCTTCATATAAAAGATACAAATAAAGAAATGCAAATCGTATACTAAATTGTAACCAAATTTTATTGATACCAAAGGCATTTCACTTTCAATATTTATTAACATCACCAATATATTTACATAAGTATTTATGTTTTAATTAAATTTCCATACAAATTCCTTGTTTTTATAAATGAGAACATAAACAAAACATTATGCAATTTTTTTTTCTTTTTACTACAATATAATTTTTTATCACAAAATATGTGGCAAATGTAAAGGCGCATATGTACTATATGTTATTAAAGCAAACATTTAAATACAAATTATAAAAAAGCAACAACAACAGCATTCACTTGAAATAGCAATATCATTTAATGGTCGATCATTTGTGGTGAACTTGACCATAAGAATCGATCGTAAAAATCGCAAAAACACAACGTGTTGAAAACCACATTTTGCAAGCAACATAGGACGCTTTTACGACAAACAATATCACCAACAACAACAATAAGTATAAGAAGCAAAGAAACAGAGCAACAACATCGATTCAATAAATGCAACACAAAATTATCCATGTTCATATTGTTGATGACTAGCTGACGTAGTGCTTTGCTCATTCGTGTGTTTGTTGGCGGTTGATGGTGATCTGGTGGCGCACTGGTTGTTTGCCGCCTTTTGCTACTTGTAGATACATTTTTGCAACTAGGCGCCCTTTTTAATCAAAGCATATACTTCACAGTCCGTTGACTCTTTAGGCATATGAGAGGATATGAAGTGTGAGCTTCAGAATTGGTTTTCATATTTTTAGTATTCGATATTTGATGCAAAATAAGTTGATAATGCTTTAAGCTCAGACTGATGCACATATGTACAGTGGTGGTCACGTAAATAGCACACTTTCACTTTAGATAATATTAGCTACAATTTTTATGTTTTAATTAATTTGGTAAATTTTTTATTAAAACAGAATGCTTTCTCTTTCCGATTTCTTGGGAATTTAAGTTCAGCATCTTAAAAAAAGGAATTCAACGAACCTAAAAAATTTGGCACAACATTTATCAACTGTTTTATAAGAAATTTTTAGAGTTTATCGGAGAAGGCAATTTTGAGCTCATTTAATATGTCTTTTACGATGTGTAAGTTTCAAAATCGTTGTGCCGATTTTATTCCATACAATAAAAGAACATTGTCTGGCTTATGTGGGCGAAAATTAGCGGTGAAGTGACATTAGCTCAGCAGCCAAAATCTCAAATGACGTTATGACCACTTCATATGGCCATAAGGTCATTTGGCTTTATTGGCCACTTTATAAGCTTTTTAAGTTCGACTTTATGGGCGTTTTAGGAAAAAGACGATAACCATATACAGCAATTTAAGATCAACATACAAACAAAAAAGCTCCGCAAAATGGGTTAGAGGCTTACTTGAGTATATTCTGCTTAGATAGGTAAACCTGCTAACCCGCGTAGAAAAAATTTTACGTAGCTGGAAAGAAACTATTTGACTTCTTCATTAAAAGCATAGAAAGGGAACTCATCAAAAAATGATTTAATTTGTGCGTGGCGAATATTTTATATTACAGTTATGCCAGGTTGAACTGCTCTCTATGCCGACAAGAGTTTCTTCTTATTTTCAAAGAATCTTCACCATTTCAGCTTTTAGTCTGATTTGCACTTTAGTGAGAAAAGGATAAGGATTTTTATTCCGAATTTTTTCTAAAACTTTGATTAAAAACTTCGTTTTATCTTACCGAGAAGCACATTGGGCCAGTTTTTTAACCGATTTTTTACTGGAATAAGACCAAAATATAGGAAAATTTTAAATAAACAAAAATTATCTTTTAATTCGTCTGTAATATATAGTGAACCCTACAAAACGTTACAGTAATTGATCTTATGTCCACATGAGAAAAAAAGGGTTGACTTTATGACCAATTCGGAAAAGAAGAACTGTCATACTGTCAATATCGTTGACATTTTAGTCATTTGATGTTCTGAAGTGGCCATAAGCTCAATTGACGTTATGTTGTTGACCTTATGTCATCCCTCCAAATTAGCAACACCAGAGAGAAAAAATACTTGCAGAGTACACATCTTAAAAGTAAAATGAAATGAACTACAAGGCTGCATAATCGAAATAATTTTCAAAATGTTCGAAATTCGTTGAATTGTCCGTCAGAATTTGCTTTCAAGTATTGGGTCCGTATCGTGTTATATGATCCGTGATCGAAATCAATTTTTTAAATCAAAATAACTCTGAAATGGTGAATCCTTTGAGTGACATGTCTTTATTAGTGACTATTCTTAATCATTAGATAAATTTTTAACTACAATTTTTATAAATTGTTCGACAGATTCTTATTTAAAATTTGAGTGAAATTTGTTTTTCATCAGTGATCGTATGACACGATACGGGCCCTGAAATTGAATTCTAAGGAAACGGAAGGAGAATACATTATGTTTTAATTGAAAATTCAAAATAAATCAAACACATATAATATCAGTTATGAATGCTGTCTAAAAATAAAAGTGTGCTATTTAGATGAGCACCACTGTATATGAAGAGGCATCTACATATTAAAGTCGGCATTTGTATGCTACTTCATATTTATAGTTATGTCAGAATATTAATAATGTTCAAGGATTATATTAGTCGTAAAAACTAAAGATCAGATAAAGAAGATTAAATGTAGATCGATATTGACGTTAATATAGCAGACTATTCATATAATCGTACATCTTGAAATATTCCTACTAAGATGCATATATACTTTGTTAGCATACCATATAAGAAGAGAATTAGTACACATCGATGAATATGACACCCTATAAAGGTGCTACTAGTTCGAATATATAAAATTTGATGGATCAAAATTTATGAGCGTTCATTAGTGGGCATTAATAGGATGAGGGTTAATTGTCCACATGTAATTATGATTTATAGTGGAATAAAAGTTTCGCCACTAACATTGAAAAGAGTTTTTATAACGATAACAGAGAAAAAGTGAGATTGGAAAGAGTGCAGGCTACAGAAACTAAACTACAGAATTCAAATTCATAACACCATTTGCTAACACACGGACTTTACACATATCACCATGAGATATGAAGTGTAATGACGAAGCAAGGCAAGAAGACAATCACCCTTTTCGATATCTCTTTCAAGTGCTAGGGGAAGGAAATTGAAAGACGTTGTCTTGGTTTTGGTTTTGTGAGAGGATATAGAATTCACCACCTAGTACTGCTGTTGTTGTAGAACTCAGCTAAGTTACACCTAGTACTGTCGTTCGCAAACAGTACTGTGGATGAGCCTTACGCCGGGATCCGTATCAAAGTGAGGTGATAAAGGCACCTATGATAAACAAGAAAATAAATTGGACCGCTGCTCCGTCAATATACCGAAATCATGATTGCTGTCTTGGCCAACTGAAGCAGAATTTTGTTCAACATTCGGCAATCGATTGATCGACTGACACGGCACGCAATACTTTGTTACGAGTAGCAGGTTTCAGCATAAAAATCTACACTACAAGTTTCGTTGCTATCTACATCTCAAAGAACATAAAACCAAATCGGCGAGACGTATAGCACCACTGTGCTGGTTATGAGATATCGAGTTCGATACGAACAATTTTTAAAGATACGCTAAATCATGGAGAATATCTCAAATATAAAAATTTACGCGAACCATATTTATCGACTTAAAAGCAACTCTTGCCAAAAATTAAAATTTTAAACAAAATATCTCTCTCTTTATGCCTGTAATAATAAAAGGTAAGGAATCATGGTTGATATTTGACGCCTAGTGGATTTGGGCCGAGTTCAGCATATATTTTCATTTACGAAAGTTTACCCCAGATACAAGCACTTATGCAAGTAAAGCTCGATCTAATTGTCATGCTCCTTTCCCTTCCAAACGTGGATATTGATTGATCTATACAATGGTGCTGAATACTTACCTCATTATGCTCTCCTATATGAGCAGAGAACGATAGGTGATTAATTGAGCATTATTTATATTTATTCGGCTCGGTTTAAAATATATATCAGCAAGTTTAAGAAATCAAACGATACAAAATCACCTTGTTTCAAAATTTACTTACACTTATCCCGAAGACATTTCACGATTTCGTTTCGGAACGCCATAACTATAAGAAACATTGCGTATAAGGGAACCATCAATTTAGTTTTTTTTAATGCGGTAAATAGAATCATGTATGGTGTGTCAGAGAGAGGCTTTATTTCCCTTGCTATTTGCGACCTCGGAAAGTGTTGCCAATCTAACTTTAATTAGTCCGATGTCTGTGTAGGTACCAAGGTGAGCATTTTTACTATTGAATTTTTCTGAACTGAAATATGAACACAGAAAATTAATGATAAAAGAAAAATACACGTTTACTTAAGACGCGACAACCTCCTCTCTTGGGGCCGAGCTTCTCTTACAATTTGCGTCGTGCTTCTCATAATTTGTACTACAAATCGGCGGGACGAGACCTACATGTTTATGCCGAATGTGAAAGTCATCTGCAACAAAGATAACTTTTCGCTCAGAAGATTTTCATGGCAGAAATACACTCGGAGTGCTTACTAAACCACTGCCGAAGGGCGTCTCCGCTTAGAAAAACTTTATTTTACTTAAAAAACTTGTTTCTAAAACTTTGATGTTGCTTTGCCCGGGGCGTGCACCCAGGATCTTCGGTGTGGTAGACCGAGTACGATGCCACCATTCCACGGCGGCCGCTGTGTTTGGTATTCAAGGGGAAAATAAAAAAATGTCTTGAGTGTTTTCTTAAGGTCTGGATAAATTTCAATTACATATTGAAATATGTGAAAAGATTAGTTAGGGTTCTGCTTTGTAAACAAACTGATAAAATTTCTTTAGCGAACCGATAACTTGTCGAAAACGCGCCGATAACTCGTCGTTAAAAATCGGTAACAGTCCGATGCAAAATCGATAGCTTTGCGATAACAAATCGATAACTATTCAAACAGTTTGATATATTCTCGATAAATCGATAACAGATCAATGAAATACCGATAATGTATCGATAACATTTCTTATCGATAACAAATTTATAACACTTCCATAACAACTCGATAACATTACCTGAGCGATAACGCACCGATAATAAATGGCTAGCAAACCGACTACTCGTAATATAGTGGATATGGAAATGGATAACACGTCCATAATACGTCGATAGTAATCAAACAAATCATCGATAATGGTTTGATCGCTAACAAAATGTCCGGTTCACATACTACGCCTACACATGCCGTACTTTTGCATTCTGTAGTCCTCTATTTTCGCATGCTT
The DNA here is from genome assembly GCA_029619165.1 of Eurosta solidaginis. Taxonomy (NCBI): domain Eukaryota; kingdom Metazoa; phylum Arthropoda; class Insecta; order Diptera; family Tephritidae; genus Eurosta; species Eurosta solidaginis. Next base: position 17,615 of record JARSSU010026582.1, on the reverse strand, counting down.
CACCTGCACTTATATTTACAATTATAACTGGATAAGGATAATTATCCTACGCATTTCCCATAACGTGAGCAAATATTTTTACACTTCAAAAATTCAAAGTTGAGAACAAAATGAAAATTTTGAATTTTGTGGATATGGAAAAATAATTTATTTTTGTTTTTTCCTGCTTAAATAAACAAGTAAGGAAGGCTACGTTCGGGTGTAACCGAACATTACATACTCAGCTGCCAAATTACAGCTTGCAAAACTTTTAAATTACCTTCTTTTAAAAGTGGGCGGTGCCACGCTCATTGTCCAAAATTTTACTAATTTTCTATTCTGCGTCATAAGGTCAACCCACCTACCAAATTTCATCGCTTTATCCGTCACACTTTTTCGGTTTTTCGAAATTTTCAATATCGAAAGGGTGGGCGCGGTTAAAGTCCGATTTAGCTCATTGTAAATAGCGACCTGAGATGAGTGCCCAGGAACTTACATACCAAATTTCATTAAGATACCTCAAAATTTACTCAAGTTATCGTGTTTACGGTCAGACGGACGGACGGACGGACATGGCTAAATGAATTTCTTTTTTCGCCCAGATCATTTTGATATATAGAAGTCTATATCTATCTCGATTAGTTTATGCCGTTACAGGGTATCGTTATGCGAACAAAATTAATATACTCTGTGAGCTCTGCTCAGCTAAGTATGAAAATGATTAAACACGCGAAATTTGGCGTGATAACAAGACCATACGTTATAACGTTGTTTTCCCTCACCTGGTTGGAGGAATGTGGTATCCAGTGTGGAATAAAAGCGTTAGAAGCGTAATCAAGCCTCATAAACTTTCTATTGAAGTTACCATGAAGAAGTCATCACACAAAAGAAAGGGCATCATACAAAAATTCTAAGGTTCGAGCTCCGAAAGCAGCCCCTTTGGTTTTCAGTTCTTTACAAATTTTACTTTTACAGAAGGCGAAAAACTTCACACTGGAATGCTAAGCAGCTGGTGTGAATTTCTGTAGTCATATTTGCTTGCTATTTGTTAATGTCGTTAGGTTAGGTTAGGTTAAAGTGGCTGCCCCCCAGCAATGTGAGGGACACACTTAGGCCGGCTGACCCAATGTGATACCATTGTGTGGGCTATGGCCCTTCCTCCTTTAGATGTGTAAGAATTTGAACCAAATTGTCCTTCTGATGTAGCGTAGAATATTTTCGATTTCCGCAGAGCAGGCATTCCATACGTATACTGGCCAGATCAGGGCTTCTACAGAGGAAGTTCTCGACGCTTTCTATCTCCTCTTCATACATGCAGTTCCGACAAAAATCGTTGCTTGGAATTGCCATGCGTTCGTCGTATATTCCCATCAGGCAGTAGGCCGTTAATATCCCGATCAGTGGACATAAGGAGCGATGGTTGAGGTTAATAAGGAACTTAGTTCGATTCTCATTTATGCGAGGCCAGGTTTGTTTGGACACCTCGCATGTTTTTTCCAGCGTCCATCTGGAATTTGGGAGCAATGTCCTTCAGCTGGCCTAGCTCTCTCTGTTCAGTAGCCTTCCTCGCTAGTTCATCGGCAGCATAGTTCCCGGATACACCGCTGTGACCTCGGATCCATACAACAGCTGTCTCGCACCGCGATGCAAGTTCGTTTAGGGTCTGTCTGCATTCTATTGCCAATTTCGATGAAGTTTTCTTGCCTTGGAGGGCTTTTATTGCCACATGACTGTCTGAGTAAATTGCTACTGATGTGGGATTCTTAGATAGCAGCCAATGGGCGGCCTCCATTATTGCAGTTAATTCCGCCTGGAAGACGCTACAATGGCTTGGCAGCCCTATGCTTGGGAAAAGTGAAAGATCCTCTGAATATATTCTACTACCCACGTTACCATTGAGCTTGGAGTCATCCGTGAAGATGGTCGTGCAATATGAAACATCGAAATGCTTGAGTTGAAATCAATGAATACTGAAATCGTGGAATACAAAGTCTAGAATATATGTTAGCAAATTCATAATTACTATAAATATTTTTAATGAAGATGCTACCTACATTTAAACATCTTTCAAAAAATTTTTTGTATGCAGTCATTAGTGGTGAGATACACATTTAAGATAATTTAAATCATTAACCAAATCTTGACGAATAGAAACTCCTTTTACTGTAGTAGACTTGTCAGCTCTACTCTTCTAAACTAAGCTGGACCCACCACCACGTTGATTTGTCATTTAATCTCTTACATATCTTTGCTTTTATGACTGACATGCATCCTTTATCGTCATTATTAGAGAGTGCCCTTTCATTAAATTAGCTGACGTTAGTCACCTTTCACTTTTAGATTTAAAAACTACAATTTCTAATTATTTTATGTTCGCATAAAAATATTTTACTTGCATCTTAATAAGCATAGAGGTAAAGGATTGCGTCGGGGACATGTATGAAGTAGATATCTTCTTTAACTTTGTGTGGCTAAATATTGGTTGTAACAGCTAATTGCAAGAGCATTTTTTGGATGCATATCCTTCAGAATTTTCATGCCGTTTTTATGTTTTCCTCAAAGTATGTAAAAGGTAGATGCTCGCATTTGTGTTGTTGTACAATATTTGTTATTTTTCATTTAATGAGCAGTTATTGCTTTTTGACCCATATTTCGTGCTGCTCATCCCAAAAGATTTTTTGTATTTTTTTTTATCATTATTCTTCATTGTTGTATTTACCCAACTTAGCCAATTTTTCAAAGGCTGTTCTTTAACAGTAAAAATGGGTTACGGTGTTGAAATGTTATAGCATTTTGTGTTACAAGCGTAAATCCACAAACTCTTTTACCTCCTGCTCATCACTTAAATTTGGTTATTTTGTTGTTGATGAGCACTAATTGATTGTTATTAATATTCTTGTAGTTCGTAGTAGTAAGTGAAGGTTAGTCAGATGTGCATACGCTGTAAGTGCATATTAAGCGGATTTTGAAGCTAAATTTTTGGAAACGGTTGTTAAAACCCATATAAAGGTTGTTATAGCTTTCTTTTTTGGACGGTGTGTGTTTTGTGAGTGAAGCACGCTGACGTTTGTTGAATATTGCTGCTCCTGCCCATCACCGGCTAATCATAAGCCTCGTGGCGGCAAACGGCCACTGCGCATAAGCGATTATCTGCTTTTATTATTTGGTGAACAGCAGATCAGCGTGCGCAAATGTGTCTACTATGTACTAAGAACAAGTGCATGTGGGTCAGAAAAATAGATTTTTTCTTAATACCTGCAAAATCTGCAAGTGCCCCAGAGGAACAAGTAAACAGTTTTTTTTTGGGACATCACTTCGTCGTACTTAACCCACATGTCCACTAGATTGGGTAGCAAAAAAAGAGAGCAAAATGCAGCCCTTAAATTGTTGAGATAATCCAGGAGCAAACTTTAGAGTAGGGGGAATACAGAACGTAAGCGAAAGTATAGTCACTACTACTAGGACATATATAGTGGGTTTGATTTAAGCAAGATCAGATAGCAAACCTAGGGAAGGCAAGGCAAGGAAAGCAAAGGAAAGGAGAAAGGAAAGGAAATAGGAAAGGAAAAGAAAAGAAAAGAAAAGAAAAGAAAAGAAAAGAAAAGAAAAGAAAAGAAAAGAAAAGAAAAGAAAAGAAAAGAAAAGAAAAGAAAAGAAAAGAAAGGAAAGAAAGGAAACGAAATGAAAGGAAAGAAAGGAAAGGAAATGAAAGGAAAGGAAAGGCGAGGAAATCAAAGGAATAGAAAGTGAAAGAAATGAAAAAAAGAAAAAGTGTAAGAGAAAGATATGATTAGAAGACAAAAACGAGGTCAGTACAGAAACCGGACGACATGCTATCCATTTTTTATCGATGTCATAAAGCTTTGTTATCGACAATTTATAGGCTTGGTATACATTGACGAGGCATATACTAGTCATTAATAAGTAATCGATGTGTTATATACAGAGAAAACACTGTGGAACAAATTCCTACTTTTCAAATTTTCCAAAGAAATTTTTATCACATTAGATGTAGTTTTATGTGCTAATTACATACATCATTTTACTTTTTTTGTAACAGCTCTAGTTTTCGAGATGTTTTCGACTACCCGAAAACTTATTCCACAGTAGTAGAAAAGTGCAAAAACAAAAAATGCAACAATTAACAAAAGCAAACCTAAATTTTTTTAATAATTCATTTGTTATTTGCCTTTGCTCTTGCATTTTAAACTATTGGTTTTTGTATTTGTTGTGTATTTGTTGTATCATTTAACGAAAATTAAAAAAAAACTTACAAGAATGTAAATAAGAAGGACTCAGCGAAAGTGATCGACATTATTTTGTTTTTGTTCTTAAACTTTAGTTAAATTAACAACAAATACAAAACCAAATACTTTAAAATGAAATAGAAGTTTACGTCTTTCGCTTTTGCACTTTTGCAATTACTCTTCGTTCGTATTGGCTTTGACTAAGAGTATTTATTGTGTTTTCTTATAACATCTCTAGGTTAGGTTGAACTGGCCGGTCCATGAGGACTTCACATATACTGAATAAGTCCGTAGTGTTACCAGAAGTTTGTTTTAACGACCAAATTTAAAAACCCTATCAAAAACCAGAACCTATGTTATAAAATAACTCCGTCCTCTTGGCAAATACTAGAAGCTTCCTAGGATTTAAGCCACTTGCTGCTTGTAGATCTGACAGGTGTATCACTCCTAATAGCTGGAGTCTTAGCCTGGCAAGCGCAGGGCAAGAGCACAGAACGTGTCTGATCGTTTCCTCCTCCAGCCGCACTTCCTACATCTGCCATCAATCACCAAGCCTAATTTGAAGGCATGTGACGCCAGAAGCAGTGTTCCAGTCAGAATACCCGTCATGAGTCTACAGTCCTCTCTTTTTAATGATAGAAGCAACTATGTTAGTCTAAGGTTGTAAGACCTGTACATAATCTTCGATAATTTACAGCCCCACGCTTGAACCCACGCCTCTCCTGCTTGGTCGATCATGTGCACCTCTCCCCTTCGCTTAATTTCGCCCAGTCTAATTGGGACGTCTTCGGAGCAAGCTTCAAGGGATGCGCCCTTTTTTGCTAGTTCATCCGCTTTTTTATTCTCATCTATTCCCATATGCCCTGGGACACAATATAGATGTATGCTTCTCATGTGTCCCGAGTCTCCCTAGGGACTGCATACACCCTAACACGCATTTAGATGCTGTGCTATGCGAGATTATTGTCTTAATTACTGCTTGACTGTCAATAAAAAAGTTAACACGATTGTAGCTTGGGCTATTTTCTTCCAGGGTTTCTACTGCTTTGGGTACGACTACTATTTCTGCTTGGAAAACGCTACAGTAATCCGGCAGCCTGTAGGATCTGTTTATTTCCGGATCAGCACAGTATACCGCAGACCCTACTCCATAACATATAACATCTCTAACTTTTATTTTAAAATTAATATAAAAATTGCGTGCCAAAATGGTCGAATGGAAAAAGATCAGCTCTCAAATTTAAGACACCAATGATTTGGAAGGCATTTACGAATCATCATGATGACTGCTAGTTTTGTGTGGTAAACATTACTGGAATAAACTCGGCAAAAAAAAACAAATGATCCTATCCAACATTGCTTCTGCTCAGTGACCACTACTGTACTCAAATGAAGAGCGATACCAAGGAAGACGGGACATGCATATGATGGCAGATTACTGCCGGAGTCTTTGTCGAGATCTTGAACAAGACCCCCAGGCAAGAAAGTCTTATAAAAGGTAAATTTGTGCTGATAAGCAGTAATTATTAAAATTAAGTATGTAAAAATTCTCATTTTTGTAAGAATTTAACACCTATACGAAAATTAAAAACTAGAGCTTTTAGAAAGAAACAAATCATTTTTTCGCAATCAGCACCCTTAAATTGACTTAAAACAACTAAAAAAGTTTGGAAAAATTTTCACTGTTGACCAGTGTAATCAACAAGTTTGTTATGGAAAAGTTATCGATTTATAGCCGAAAATGTAACGAATATTTATCAAAAAATTTTGTAATGTTATCAAAAAACTATAAATTTGCTATCGATATCTTTTGGGAGTGTTGTTATAAAAGTTATCGATGCGCTATCGAAAAGCTATGGACTTCATATCGAAAGGTTATCGATTATTTACGGGAAATATGTGGATATGTTATTAAAATGAATTTTTATCGAGATAATATCGGCAGTGATTTGACAAGCACTCCTGTGTATCTCTAGCATGAAAAGCTGCTTGGTGAAAATTTATTTGCCTTTCAGATACCGTTCGGAGTCGGCGGATTATCGATTTGCTAGCGACGACTAAGTGGCGTTCTATAACTTGTTTTGCGCTAGTTTTGCTATTCGACCGACCTCCCTCTCTGCGTGATGAATCGTGCTAGCTGTCGTTTGTGGTAGAGCGCAACATTGAGCTCGAAAATACTAGCTCTGTACTCTGTAGCTCTCTTGAATAGCAGATTGTAGTCGTAGTGCCGTAACCCAAATAAAGAAAAGAGACGTGGCAAATAAAAGTGGTATCTATACTCGGATAACCATTGAAATGATCAGAGTGGTGTTCCTTTATTACCACATTGAACCTTTTGAGCCATCCCGCCCCGACCCTCTAGTTGAATGAGGCACTTGGGATCGCAAGAGCCTCTGCTGCTAAAGAAACAGGATTTGCCAATGGTTGGTGTCGTTGACAATAGGGTTGGAAAAGCTATAAATTGCGCTGGCAACCTCTTGAAAGGGTTGCGCTAAACAACTCCTTTGAATCATTTGGGTATTTTGGTCGTCTTTTACGATAGGCATACCTGCTGCTGGTAAATTCTAAGCACCCTAACCCGCTGGCGGGACACAACATTGTCGTCGAAGGCAATAGTTAACTTGTGGTTACTTTTTTTTAAGTTAAGATTCAGATTTGACGATCAACCAGAGCAGATATTGAAGCACCTTCTATTTGGTGAATTCATGCTAGTTTAGTCGTAGCCTACTCTTCGCACTCCGGATTGTCAGCATCGAAAATATGACAGAATTTTGTAAATGTGTTTGGCGGCCACCGTGGTGTGATGGCAACGTGCTCCCCCATCTACACTGAGATCCTGGGTTCACGCCCCGGGCAAAGCAACATCAAAATTTTAGAACAAGTTTTTTCAATTAGAAGAACATTTTACTATGCGGGGTCGCACTCAGTAGTGTTTGGCAAGCACTCTAAGTGTATTTCTGCCATGAAAAGCTATCAGCGAAAACTCATCTGCCTGCAGATGCCGTTGGGAATCCGCACAAAACATGTAGGTTCCGTCCCGCCATTGTAGGAAAAATCAAGAGGAGCACGACGCAAATTGGAAAAGAAGCTCGGCCTAAAATCTCTTCGGATGTTATTGCGCCTTACATTTATTATACCCAGCTGTATTTGTACACAGGGTACTATAACTTTGATTGGATAACTGTAGGTTGTACAGGTATAAAGGAATCGTGACAGATATAGATTTCCATATACCAAAATCATCAGTATCGAAAAACAATTTGATTGAACCATGTCCGTACGTCCGTCCGCCTTTCTGTTAACACGATAACTTGAGGAAGTATTGAGATATCTTCACCAAATTTGGTACACGAGCTTATCTGGATAGAACAGAATGCTATTGAAAATCGGATGATAACCACGTCCACTTTTTATATACATACTAGAAGACCCGGCAGACGTTGTCCTGCCCTAAATTTGGCCTATCTGCATATATTTTAATAAGCCTTTCCGTCTGACTCTGCCCCCCCCCGCCCCTCTTCACTTTTTCCTAATCCTTTTATTCACTCCTCCCTCCGTCTTTTTCGCTTCATCTATCTCCATCTTCGTCTCATTCTATCTCTTTCTCAATCTCCTTCTCTCTTTTCTCTTCTCTCAATTTCTTCTCATTCTTCTGCATCCCTTATTGCCTGTCCCAGAGGGTGGTATGTATTTTATTCCAGTCCCAGTCCCAGTCCCACTCCGAGTCTCAGCCCCGTCCTAATCCCCGTCCCAGTCCGTCTCTGGATATATATTACTCTGTACTAAAGCACTCATCAACAGCTTTCATTTGATATCCATATTGTATAAACACTGTCTAGCCATTCACTGGCCCACGTTTTGCCTATATCTCGAGACTCTAATCACCCAGGGGTATGAAAATTACCCTCTACACAACTAAAGACTCTCCTGAATTAAAAAAAATGTCATAGTACCTCTAAATCGTGGGGCCCTCCTCAGAAACCCCCACCCTCTCGGCGGGCCTGGTGAAGTGCTATACTTGATATCATTCGCTATCATATTTTTATTGATAAGCAGGTTGTTTAATTAAACACCAAGCAATACACGGAAGTATATCCGCACCTCCTGAAAATATGAGTGCCACTGACGTATACGTAACATTTTATTATTACGTATAAATAATAAAAAAATTGCAATAAAATAATATTGCGACCATAAACTGAGATATGACCTATCTTATCTCTCAACTTAGATCAAACTACACACGGGGTGCCAAACAAATTCAAAATCGGTTCAGTAGTTTATGAGTCCATCGCGGCCAAAAATGTAGTGACACGTGTTTTTTATACATTAAGATATAACATTTTGGAAAACACGAAAAACCTGAATGTTGAAATTAGACATTTTGGACTGCCATTGAGACTATTGATAAAAATTTTAAAAAAATTTAAAACGGGCGTGGTGATAAAATCAATTATACAAATGTTATTAAACATAAATCCAAAAATCGTTACACCTATCGTAACAATATTCGGCAGAGAGGTTGCCTTTACTATAGGGAATGCTTCGAAGAAAAATTTGTATAAAAAATTTTTAAAAGGTCGTGGACGAATAAGTTAAGCTATATCTTTGCAAAAAGAGCTTTATATCAATGGTATTTCATTTCCCAAGTGGATTTATAACCATGGCTAAGCAATTTTCTATATGTTTCGGGAGCCCTAACTCGAAGAAAAATTAGTGCAGAATAGAACCATATGTATATGTATTATTGCGCAGCCTTGTAACACTATTAAGCACACAAAAGAAACAACAACAGCTTTCAAGTGTACAGCTGGGTATGTAATGTTCGGTTTCACCCAAAACTAAGACTCCTTACTTGTCTTCATTTTATTTTGTAAAGTCTGATATTTCAGAATAAGTTGCATTTTCGTTCATAGACACTGAGCGTCAGTGGCTGGCGAACTCGTCTATGAGAAATTCTCGAAGCTTTTGGCGCTTCTTAAAACTCAAGGAGTTGTATTTGATAGTCCGAATATCGCAACGAAAATGGAAAGGATATGTGAAAACGGCAGTGCCACGAAATGCCCATACCCAAACACAAAATCCCCAAAGAAAAAAGGATACCCAAACACAAAATCCCAGTGCTATGATAAACATCATGACCGTGTAAAAAATAGCAATATCTCTTTCCTCTTTCATTCATATTTATGTATGTATAACTATATATTCACGTTTTGGAAATACATATTTTACTATCCATATAAGGACTGCTAGTCGCTCTAATTCGAACAAGCTAACAGAAGCGTGTACTACGCAGAAGGACATCACCGTGGCGGTAGCCACAGTTATAGCACACACCTGGACTTGGCATGGCGTAGCCCAGGGTTATTTTTTAATAAGCGCGGCCGAAGGCCGCCTATGCAGAAAGTTGGTATGGATTATTATTAGCCTTTTTTGGTCGCGCGGCGATTTTAAACCTAATTTTGAATTTATTTCACACATAAATGGGGATTTTGTGTTGGGGATAATCAGTTTGTGAATTTGATTATTAGCGGGATTTGATTAAGGGGATTTTGATTTTGGGATTTTGATTTGGGGATGTTTGGGGATTTGGGGGATAACGTGGCAGACCCTGTGAAAACATTTCACAGCTTGAGCAGTGTGTTTTGGCTTACCGCATGGTCTATGCAGATGTTGTTCTGCTCGTTGCGGCAACGAATCCTCGCTGAAGCAGAGAACAGCAGTATACGAATGCGAGTACAAGCAGTTAAGAGATAATCTTGCCGCCGCAAGCGCGCGATGCATCGATCTGACGCTGGCAGCATCAGTGGAGTGGAAGTACTGCAGGAAAGTGGATCAGGGCAAGAACTGGAATCCATGGAGACATTGAGAATCCTCGATCTATTCTGGATCCACGGGCATATGGGAATATTTGAATACCAAGCTTGGGTGGAAGCGATAGTGCATGTGAGTTCCTGCACTCACAAGATTTCAGAACTCTAGGCAGCAATTAGTATGTGCAACTTTCGAATTTTTCAGTAAGCTAAGCTTGTAAATCACTTCTAAAACGTCATAATCATTTAAATGTATTCTGTAAATAATACGATTTTCAGGTAGGATAAACAGGTGGGACGTTCTTCAAACATACATGGCTATTTATTACCTTCTGTTTTAGGAAGGTATTTTTTTACGTACATACTGTGGGACGGAACACCGCAGTGGACGAAAGCCCTACAACTTACATACCTTAGATAACAACCTAACATAGCACTAAACAACACTGCTTCACGAAGCGTCTTTTCAACAGAACAGTTTTGCAAGTTCATTTTTACACAGTTTCAGTTCTGTCCAGCTCTGCGAATCATCACGCTTCACACTCACATAAAATAGAGCATTACAAAGTAGTGGTTTAAACCTAAATCTAAGTGCGTATTACATACATTAATATATATGAAATAAACATTTAATATGAAATAACATTTGGACGATTAAATAGAAGATATATTTAAAAAACTACAATTGGTGTCAGAAAAAGGATATCGTGGTTTTCTTGACGCGAGCGAGCGTGACGCGAATACTTAGAAACGACGTCAGTGATAATGACAATGCAAAGCATCGTACCTAAGTTACAGTGACATGCTTGCGCATGGAAAAATCTCTAAACAAATGTACTACTGTAGTGTGGCAGCGACGCGAAATATTAGTGACTGTGTTCATATGAAAATATTTACACTTTTTCGTAATGCAAATCGAAAGTGGTGCAAATCGCTTAAGAAATTTGGACAAGGAGTACACTTTGTTGAACAGCGTGGCAGTGGCCGAATAGCGCTATCGTGTGTGTATGCAGTCCGCCTACAGAGGCCTCCAGTACTGTGTGTTGTTGCTTGTGTAGCAGCGTGTGCATGAGTAGCCGTACAGCGCTAGTGGTTCGAATTGCGATTTGTGTGGCAGAGCTGGAAACACGAATCGTGAATTCCGATATCCGAAGCTGCAAAACACTAGCTTGCGTGTGGACGTTAATTTGAAAATCAACGAGAAGTTGTTGGTGTTGGGTTTTGTGACAAGCAATTGAATTCAACAGAAGTTTTATTGGTATGTGTATACGAAAATTCGTTTAGTGCTGTGGAAGGAGCAAACAGTGAAGCGGCAATACAATATACTAATTAGAACAATATCGCAAGCAAGTCGGTGAAGTGAAGTTTGGAGAAGGCCAGCGGTAGAAGAGTAAGAGTAATTGGCAATAAGCGAGTAGGAAATAGAACATTTTTATAAAAATTTTCTTAACGATAAATATAGTTATTTCTATTTCACTTTATCACCCTGATTCGTAGAGTAGTCCGGTAATTCAAACAAAGAGAAGCAAAGAGTAAGATCGTAAATCAATTGAAACTCCTGTCATTTCAATCTAAATATGTAGTTGCACTTAAAACTTTTATAATTCATGATGTTTCTCTTTGAAAGCTCTAAGCCCACATAAAACTAAAATTTGTGTCGAAAGTATATGCTTCTCTAAAGAGTGTATTTTTAATGGTGTGAATTTTTGTGAAGGAGAAGAAGAAGAAGGATTAACTTATGATTTTCCTTGAAATAGGATCGGAAAATATTAGTATGTTTGTTTATTTCTTGCATTGTCCCAATTAGAAAAGCTCGTGGTGAGTTGAACTAGTGAAATTGTGTGCGATACTAATGCGGTGAATTAAAAAATTAAAGCAGAATACCTGTGTATATGTAATTGAACAAATTATAGAAATCGGTTGACAATTGGTGAAGTGTAGTCAAGCAAGTACACCCATGTAAAAACATATTAACTATGCAAATTAATATTCGTAAATTTTTTACGTAAAAAACAAATTGTATTTGGATAAAGTTTTCTTGTAATATTTTCGTCGGTAAAACCGCAATAATAAAACATACTTTCAGTCGAAAATAAGTTTTCTCATAATAAGAAGTTGAAGTGTGACGACGGTCACATGACTGGGACGATATTTTAAAGTTTAAAAGTAAATGAATTAGGAAAATTATCTGAGTTGGGGTTGTCAACTACAGGACGAAAGATGACTTTTACAAGATAAGCTTCTTGACATTAACGGCCTTACTGTAGATGATAGGCAAACGGTGTCGAATGCTCTGAATATGGCGATGCTCGGTGTGTCGTCACCTCCAAGTGAGAACCCAGTTTCCAACATTATATCGTACGCCATTTACATTACGCGATTTGCAGATTCTTAACGTCTTTTAGTGGTTATCAGGGTCTTATGTCGTCGTTAAGATTGGTTGGAAGATTTCATGAAAATGCTGAGGCTGTTCATTGGAATCCGCTACAAGAAATTTATATATGCCAAGCATTTGCTTATAGTGCGGCTAAACTTTTTATACGAAGTGCCTAAAGAGGAATTGTTAGTTTTTGCATGCATTAGCGCAGTGCGCTTAAGAGCTGAGTTTGGTATTGCAGTGTCCGCAGCTTAAGTGTGCATGCGGACGCTAAGGGAATAAATCGCCGGAAGCGTCAAACGAAGATTTATAAAGAGTACCTGTATAGTCTCATGGAGTTATAGCAAACCAATTAAACTATATGATATGAGTTTAAATTGAGTACTTCTAGAGGGTATACCTGACTCACGCGGGCAAAACAAAGTTATTTGTATCAGGCAAAAACAATATCAGAGCTAAGGAGCAAATTCGGTCTACTAAAAGGTAAGATCTAGTCGCCATCAAGGTGGTTAGTTCAAGCTTTGGCCAAACAGCCGATAAAATGACCTGCGAATTCCAAGTCAGCATGAACAAAAAGTAAAGATCAAACGATGTTTTAAGTGTGCGGGTGCTGCACATATAGCAAAGATTGTAACTAGGTACAGATCAAGTGTTTAAGTGTGGAAACAGGTATCGTGCGCTGATTGTGCTCGCATAATACGGAAACGTTCGGGTCAAATCGAAAACGGTAGCGTAAATACGTTTGGGGGGTGAGTCATGCCCAACAGCAGGTGAAATAGGCGGAAATGCATTTTACGCATTTGGTGTACATGGTATAACCTTGTCGGCATTAAATCGAACCCCCGGTTTGCGTACTGCTTTTTTTGATACGACTATGACAGTCTTACTTATGTTTCGGTGGGGGATATCGAATTGAGCAAGGATATACGTAAGCTAGAGGTATAAGCGGTAGTGTTCTTAATACAATTAGGTAGCTTTATAATTCGTTTCAGTTGACGACTTTACAGCTTGAATTACTTTCCACTGTGAAGAGCTGAACATGCATTACTCGGCGATAATCGGCAACATGACCCATACTCAAGAAGGTAATTAATTGTGTCGGAGGAGTCGGCTAAATTTAAAGCCAAAAGTGAAACTGAAATAACGTCACAAAGCGGTAAGTATTTTGAGGAGGTCCGTATACGTGGCGTTAGAAATTGAGGGGAAGGTGAAAAGCAGCATAGGAAAGGCTGGAAGTGCTAGAAAGAATTTAATTAGTATTTGCTACATAGTAGAGAACTTTTTGATACTAGTGAACCAATGTCGACTGTTCACATTTGCAGATTTCCATCTCGATGTTGTGAAATCGTTGATTGTTAGTTATAAGCCGTGAACTGGTTGAGTGAATCTCCAGTCAAAATGAAAATCACGTCCGATGATATTCCGAATCTATGAAAGGCCTAGGCGTATGTCTTTTCGCAGACAAGAAGATGCGGAGTATGACCAGGTAGCAGAAAATGGCTAGAGAGTATAATCAACGGAGGCACTAAGAAATTGCATCCGCTATTGTGTTAATGTCCAAGAAGGGTGGTAGTAAGCGCCTTGTTGTGACGATAGGCGCTAAACGCGAAAATCGGATTAGAATCTCTCTCCAACACATTTCCCCGTAGGTTCTTTTCCGTCTTGTACTTCAAGTTTGCTTCGCTTGGGAGATGATTTTTTGCTTGGGTGTTTTGGGACGGGGGTGTATGTGTTTAGTTTCCCGTAGGACTATCTTGATTTCTGCGAGACTAGTAAAGCATAAACCAGTTTGAGGACTGAATACCGGTATCATTTGCGGGAACCCCTCTTCGGCCGGCGATCATCATGTTTGTCTAGATAGTTTGTCGGGATCAGTTGTTTCAGGAATGCCCGCTTACCAGAATCAAGTATGTTCGTTGTGAATTCGGGATACTATTATGAGATCATTTTAGGAACACCTTTTCCGGCACAATTTCTGTGGTGGTTCTGCTGGAATACGTCCTAGACATCGTGTCGTTGTCATTTCGGTTTTTTTGAGCCTATTCCGGGTACTTCTGGACACCCTTTCATTTAGTTCCTTTTGTTAACTCAATTACACAATAAAAATGCATTAGATGCAAGAAAACAAATTTGATAAACAGATAAATTGATACGCAGGCTAACGGAATAGCCCATAATATATTAAATTTCTCCTTTGCGGACGGGGCCGCGGCGTAAAAGGCTAGTATAGTATGAGAATGGCAACGTTTGTGGTGATGATTTGGGGTGATGTTTTGGATTTTCGGAATGTTTGGATGTTTAGAATGTTTGGATGTTTGGATGTTTGTCCAGAACATTTGCTTTGTGACCTCAATCAACGCAAGAACGCGCTGTACAGATTTGGATGAAATTTAGAACACACATATAGCCCATAGTCCAAAGGATCTACTATCTATATATTTTTCAAAAGGGGCGAGGTCCCGCCCCCCAAGGAACTATTATAATTTAATTATATATTTTTTAGCCTTTGCGACTGAATCAGCCATAACGGTACACACGGATTTGATTAAATTTGCGACACAGACAGTAGTCTACTAGCGAAAATTTTTTCCTAACATGAGAAGAGGGTGGGATCCAACAACCCATCGAGAAATTATTTTATAATTTTTACACATAATAACTTCACGTACAACTGCCCTTCACACAATATCCACAACTCAAGGGTCAAACAAATCGAGGGCTTACAAAGTAAGCAGTCAGACACCCCCCCCCTCCCCCCGCCCCCCCCTACCTATCTACCCCTCTGTGTAAAAATCCACTAAATTGTTAAACTCAATCTAAATTTCTCCTAAATCTAGTTTTTGGTATCTGGCACCTACAGATCGAGATCTAGAACAATTTTTTGAAAAATGAACGGAGAGGCAGTGGTACTTTCTCCTCCCGCCATCCGCCTCCATCAAATTTTTTTATTAGCACGCTTTATATTTAGCTTTACCTGTATGTTTATTTGTAACTCTTCATTCGCTCCAACGCGCCTGCTGCCTTATTCAAATGGTTCTACAATTAGCTTCCGCCTAATCTGGTAAATCCGTTAGTGTCATATCGAGACCCTTACGGGATCATTTTCTGAATGTTACCGGGATCCCGCCGGGTAATTTCGGGACTTTTTCGGTACTATTTCTGGATAATTTTGGGACCCTTCGGATCATTTCTATAGTCTTTCTGGACCCGTCCCGGATCCCATCAGTGTATTTTGGGAAAATTTCGGGACTATTTCGGACCTTTTGCGCGAACATTTAGGGACCTTTCCGTCAACATTTTCTGGATGGGTTCGTGATCCCGTTCGGCATCCATCGGAATATTTTCGGGATCCTTTGCTACCTTTGAGAGATTAAATTCTGTGATGGTTTTTGCGGGATCATTACGGACTTTTCGCGATCAATTTAGGTACCCTTCCGCCATCATTTCTGGATGGTTTTCGGATCCGTCCGGGAATCTCGTCGGGGTCATATCGCGACTTTTTCGGATCATTTGGCTTCCCCTTCCCCATCATTTCTGGATGTTTTCCGGGATCCGTCCGGTATCATTCGGACAAGGATCATTTGAAGACCTTTTCCGGCATCATTTCTGCATAGCTTCCGAAATTTTTCGTCGGGGATAATTTTTCGGGACTTTAGGAGATCATATTGAAGACATTTCCGGCACATTTCTGCATAGTTTTCTGGTATCCGTCGGGATCTCGACGGGGTCATTCCGAATCATTTCTGCATAGTTTTCCGGTAGTTCAGTCGAGATACCGTCGGGTCCATTTCGGACCTTTTCTCGACCTAATACGGAATTCATTAGCGGACTCCTTTCGCATCATTTCTGGATAGATTTGCCTGGTATCCCGTCCACCCCAGGTAATTTCGGACAATTAGGCATCATTTGAAGACCTTTCAGCAATCATTTCTGCTCATTTTTCCGATCCAAACCACACACACAAACCCATTCACGAATACCGTCGGTCATTTTCGGACTTTTTCCGGAGAACTAACACGGGAATCATTCCCCCCACACACACCACACCACTGGGATCCCCTTGGTCATTTTCGTGACTTTTACTCTTATAATACGGGATCATTTGGAACCTTTCAGCATACTTTCTTAATGGTTTCGACCGTCCCATCCCCAGGGTCATTTCGACCTTATGGGACATTTGAGGACCTTCCCTAAATCATTTCCTGCATACCTGAAATCCGTCGATCCCAACTGGGTAATTTCCGGACTATTTCCGGATCATTTGGATACTTACTGGAATCACATCTGAGGATTTTCGCTATCCGTCCTTGATCCCCCCGCAAATCCTTTCGGAACTTTTCTGACACACCACCCAAAACACCCCGTATCCCGCCGGGGTCATTTCGGGACTTTCTCTGGATCATTTGGGGTCCCTCCGGCATCATTTCTGGATGGTTTCTCGGGATCCGCGGGATCTCGTCGGGGTCTTTGGGACTTTTTCGGATTTTTTGGGATCCCTTCCGGCATCATTTCTGATTGTTTTTCGGGAACCGTGCGGGGAATTTCAGGGCGATCATTTCTGGATGGTTTTAGGGATCCTCCGGGTCCCGACGGGTCATTTTTGGGACTAATTTCGGGATCATTTGGGATTTTTTCGGGATCATTTGGGGTCCTTCCGGTATCATTTCTTGAGGTTTTTCGGGATCCGTCCTGGTAATTTCGCGACTATTAAGAGGGATCATTTGTGACCTTTCGGCATCATTTCTGGATAATATTCGATATCCGCCCGGGACCCGACGAGGTCATTTCGGGACTTTATTCGGATCATTTGGGATACCTACCGCATCATTTCTGGATGGTTTTCGGGATCCCGTCGGGGTCATTTCGGGACTTGTTTCGGGATCATTTGCGGACCTTTCGGCATAATTTCCAGATGGGTTGTCTCGGATCCGTTCGGAATCCCGTCCGGGTCATTTCGGAACTATTAGGGGATCATTTGAGGACCTTTCCGGCTCATTTCTGATAGTTTTTGGAATCCTTTCGGGATCCCGTCAGGGTCATTTCGAGGCTTTTTCGGACATTTAAGGATGGCTTTCAGGATTCGTCCGGGAACCCGTCAGGGTAATTTCTGGACTTTTCCGAGACTATTTCGGGATCATTTGGGGACCTTCCCCAAGATCATTCTGGATGGATTTCGGATTTGTCCGGGATGCCCTCAGG
>JARSSU010026581.1:0-43733 GCA_029619165.1 Eurosta solidaginis | reverse complement strand
TACTGTTGCACCAGTTTATATTATATATAATCTTACTATTGTTATTTGTGGGTGAATTTGAGAGACAAATTTCTAATATCGTTGTTGATATTATTAGCTATTCTGTGTGTGTCTTTTTACTATGAATGTAAAATTAGTGATTAATTATACTACCTTCTGTCAATCAACTAAGCATTAGACTAATATTTTTGCATTTGGTTTATATTATTTTTTTGCCACAATTGCTAATTAGTGCTACTGAAAATGAGAAGGATATTTGATATTTGCATAAGAAAAAAAAAAAAAGTAAAAGAAACATTACTAGTTTCAGGAAAATGGGCACAACGTAAAATATTTGATAATTTGGCTTTTTCAACAGAACATTTCCATGTGACTTGTTTATATTTGCACAGTTTAATAGGTATTGAATTGAGAAATATGTGATCATGCTATGTGATATCTTTCTCAACAGACTGTCATTTGTTTATATATTTGCACAGTTAATTAGTGCTACTGAATTGAGAAGGGCTATTTGATATGTGCATAAGAAGTAGAACTTCTAGATTTCAGGAAATGGGCACAACGTAAATATTTTTATATGTTTGGCTTTTCAACAGAACATTTCCATGTGACTTGGTTATATTTGCACAGTTTAATTGTGGTATTGAATTGAGAATATGTGATATTGCTATTGATATCTTTCATCAACAGACTGTCATTTGTTTATATATATGCACAGTTAATTAGTGCACTGAATTGAGAAGGGCTATTGATATTTGCATAAGAAGTAGAAACTTCTAGATTTCAGGAATGGGCACAACGTAAAATTTTGATATATTTGGCTTTTTCAACAGAACATTTCATGTGACTTGTTTATATTGCACAGTTTAATTATGGTATTGAATTGAGAAATATGTGATATTGCTAGTGATATCTTTCTAAACAGACTGTCATTTGTTTATATATTTGCACAGTATTGTGCTAACTGAATTGAGAAGGGCTATTTGATATGTGCATAAGAAGTAGAAACTTCTAGATTTCACGAAATGGGCACAACGTAAATATTTGTATATGTGGCTTTTCCAACAGAACATTCCATGTGACTATTTATATTTGCACAGTTAATTGTGGTATTGAATTAGAATATGTGAGATTGCTATGTGATATCTTCTCAACAGACTGTCATTTGTTTATATATTTGCACAGTTAATTAGTGCTACTGAATTGAGAAGGGCTATTTTGATATTTGCATAAGAAGTAGAAACTTCTAGATTTCAGGAACAATGGGCACACAACGTCGTATAAATATTTGATATATGTGGCTTCTTTTCAACAGAACATTCCATGTGACTTGTTTATATTTTGCACAGCTTTAATTATGGTATGAATTGAGAGAATATGTGATCATTGCTATGTGATATCTTCTCACAGACTGTCATTGGTTTATATATCTTGCACAGTTATTAGCGCTACTGACATGAGACTGGGCTATTTGATATGTGCATAAGATAGTAGAAACGTCATACGATTTCAGGATAATGGGCACACGACGTAAATATTTTTATTATGTTTGGCTTTTTCAACAGACAACATTTCCATAGTGACCTTTTATCCTTTGCACAGTTTATATTTTTAATTGTGTATGAATTGAGAAATATGTGATATGGCTATGTGATATCTTCTCAACAGACTGTCATTTGTTTATATATTTGTCACAGTAATTAGTAGCTACTGAATAAATTGAGAAGGGCTATTTGATATTTGCATAAGAAGTAGAAACTTCTAGTATTTCAGAGAAATGGGCAGCACAACCGTAAATATTTTATATGTTTGGCAGTTTCAATACAGAACATTTCCATGTGACTTGTTTATATTTGCACAGTTTAATATGGTATTGAATTGAGAAATACGTAAGGTATTGCTATGTTCATATCTTTCTCATACAGACTGTTCATTTGTTTACTATATTTGCACAGAACAAAGAATTGATAACTATTGTCAGAGTAGCTAGGTATATGCGTATCATCAACGAGCACATTCAACACCCCGCTAACTGCAAACTTTCTTTGTCTCTTTTTGTTTTGTAGCAATAACTGTTTTTGTAGCAGTGCAATGCATGAATGCACGCAACAATCTCTTAATTCAGTACCAGTCTATTAACTATTATTTAGAAGTATTGTTTAGTGGCCCACAAGCCTAACTATGGCGGGCTGCACCTCGTATCGCTGTGCACTTTTCCTTTCGTTATCTTCTCACCTCACATTTTCATTTATCATATCAGGTTTATAACCGATGACACCGTTACCCGCCGGATAATCGTTAAGCCTAGGATTCGCGGTGACCGCGAACTAAAGTCTTTTTACCATCGGTCATTCATTATGTGCACACGTTAAGAAAACCGCCAGCAGCCAAGCACTGAAGGTAAGTCTTTCCTTAATACCAAAAATTATACAGTTCATTTTTACACTTCCGTCAGCGGAAATATTGAACTTGTGATAATGTGGATCCTGGATTAACTTTGAATTGCATTTGCTATATTTAATTCAAAACATTATGTGTAACTTTTTCTAACGAATTCATTTGTGTTCTCCTTTTCTTCTCCCCACCCTTATTGCGAGCGCGCCCTATCTGTGTCTGCCGCCGTCCGTAACAAGTAATGACAGCAATAAGAAAACACACCTATGCCTATATATAGATATGTATATATCTATGTATATATGTATATATATATGTATAATTGTACGCATAGCTAAAAGAGCTTCAGCTGAACTCATAAGTTGTGTACTTGTAAAACGATAGAGCATATGTATATATGTAAACGGACTGGTCGAGATTTGCTAAAGGTTTCAGTATGTACATATGTTGCTAACCTGCATAACATACAGACCTAGATGTATCGTACATAGACCACCAAATTAAGTGCGTACATTCATATCCTATTTCTATGTTATTTGAACATATTGTGATCAATTAATTATTTTTTTTTTTTCTTTATATATATACTATGCTTATAGATCTATAGATCTAAATAGTACCTAGTAAGATGAAATAATTTAATATGTAAATATATTCTGAAACCGAAATAAGTTTCGCTTTTTTTTTTACTAAATGCATGCATATGTATTACTTAGATGTAAAAAAAAAATCCATGATCCATTTATCGCACAAACTAAAAGACGTTAGTTAATAGACAATACATAAAAAGTTACAGAGGAAGCCTCTCAAAAAGTTAAAACAAAATGCGGAGAAAAACAATTGGACTCTTTTGTAGACCAAAAAGCGACAGTAAATCTAGCAAGAAGAAACCCGCTTTTTAAACACTTAACGCACAAAGCGTCACAGAAATCGCAAGCCTTTAAATGATTTTGGCTAATTTACTCCATCTAAAATTTGTCAGCCTTGGGTAATTCGAACCTAGCTTTTCGAAATAATTTCGATGTGCATTAAACGCAGAGTTCAATTTGATTCAATATAGTTTTTGTACAAAAATTCAAAATTTTGTAGCATACATTTAGGAGATTCTTAATTTTGAAACCACACAGGCTTTTCACACTAACCCAAACTATTCTATAACTGGAAATATTCTTCCGCAAATTGTTTAAAATCGTCGATTTAACATAATGATATCAACAAGCAAAAAAAATATTCTAAAATACTGCGAAATATGCAACAAGATTATAAAGAAAAATCAAATAAGAATCATGTGTGTCTATGTATTAGTCGGTTTTTTGAGGCAATACTGCAACGGACAAAACGTTCCTGAGAAATATAGGAATTTATAAAGTTAATCTATCAAAGGTCACTGATTCCCATGGGTCTACTATAGCGGTACTACGTCTCAATATAATAAAGGAAAAACTCCATCCTGCATGCAGTCCGTATGGAGGATGATGTGGCGGATCACCAAATCACTTTATGGTGATGCCCAGCTTTGCCCTCAGAACTAAGCGAAAAGTACTCGGTCGCGACGCACTTGGAAATCTCTTCCAGAGGATTTATCCAAGTGTTGAGATCGCGTATCATACGGAACTCTATCGTTGATACCCAACGATTGCTCTACAGTATGCAGATATATCTACGTCACCGTATTTTATTTGTATTGTATGTAGGATATCACAACCTGGACTTCATGTTGACCAAAATCATGAGCTTCCTGTCAGAGGCAGCTACTCACCTAACATTAACCAGTCTCCAAAATGTCAAATTCGCATATAAGCACGTTCAAACTTGAAACTTTTTGTTTGCATAAATTAGAAAGATCACATCCTAATATGTCAAAAATAATTATTTTCATATAAAAACACTAGCCTATGATAGGATACTAACAAACTAGTAAATCATTTCAGATGTCAGTGTGAGTAAGAATGTAGCTACCAACATTCGTTTTTGGGACGCCAGAATAAAGGCATAACAGAAGTGAAAATTGTGGGCGATAATCACCTTATTTCTTATTTGAAAGGTATAATTTTTTTTGCTTCAATTCTCAATGAGATAAACAAATAGGCGACTGTTTTCGAAAAAAGCCGTATTAAATCGGTTGTGTCTTCTATTTATTTGTGTTTAACATGGACAAAAAATAGTATAAAATAGAAATCTGCATGCCATTGAGATAAGAAAGAAAAAGAGAACGCCTATTACTTAAACTCTCAGATTTTATTAAACATATGTACAATGGCTTACAAAACATATATGCTTAGGTACCCATTTCGAACTTCGAAAATTAATATATATTTGGTGCTGTACACTGTACTAAGCCGTTGGCCTTGGTTTTATTTAACCTAGTCTTTTAAAGATGTAGTCTTTAATATTATAAATTTCCAAATCTCATCCGTATAAAAGCACAATGCTTTTTGTACTGAGAGTTTTCAGGTTAAAGTTAAGTTCTTGCTTTTTCGATTCAACATAATTGTGTAAATTTACTTAAAAAACGAATAATGCAAATATTTTTAAAAGACTATGCAAAGCAAAACCATGTAAAATTTTAAAATTAAAAAGATATGAGAGAATCGTGTTAATTAAACGCCACAACGTCCTTTAAGCACAATTTGACTTAGTTTTTTTCCACCTTTTTTTTTAACTCTAAACCTATAACATTATAAATGTTTATTAAAATATTTTGTGAATCCAATTATTTAAATGTTTATTTTTGAGTTGTAGATTTCCACTGGAAAATATTTATTAAGTATTAAGTATATAAAATAAAACGAATACGTAACGTATACTTTTGTGTTGTATACTTTTTTTTGTCTTGCGGTTTTGCTTTGAATCAAAACTTGCTTATAAATTATGCTTAAGTACAAAACTAAAAAGTGAAATAAAAAATTTTTTGTTCGTAAACTAAGTTACAAATAAAATTTAAACGTAACCGGGAAAAAACGAACAAGAGAACTGTGGGTTTAATTTGTAATTGATTTATTTCACAAGTAATTTAATTGAAGTGAAATAAAGTCTTTTTGTTTGAATATAAACTTTAAAAACTGAACTTTTTCATTTCATCTCCAGGCGCAAAAGTTAGTATGCTAACTCCATAATCATGGCAGATCAAACAGACGTACATACTGTAACGAATTTAGGGGAATTCCTGCTTATTTGCAACCTCCTGTTTCACGTTCGTATCGCTAAACTGTTGAATAAACACTCCAATATTCTGTATTACAAAATTGTCTTTATTAGACTACTTTGAAAGTACTTCGCAATTAAACTTCACTTCGCAACTGATAGCGTGCTCAAATCGAAACTGATTACGGACTACTCAGCTTCTGCTGCTTTTATACTCTCTGCGCCCAAATGTCTAGAGTTTCTTCTTCTAGAATCCTCAACCTGGTCACCAGTCATACGCGCGTGTATTTGTAGTGTGTAACCATATGCGCGTGTATATGTAAGCGAAATAGCAGCTGATGATGACATGCGTTTGTGAGTATGTATGTGTGTAACAGAGGTCTGCTTTGAGTACTAATAAAATTAGTGCACTTAGTCATGAGCCAAAAAATTGTGTCTAAATGTGTACTTAGTCAAGTCAGAAAATACTGAGTGACTAGCACATAAAATAGAAAATACATACGAGTGCCCCGCAACACATATGTCCCATACATATATGACATTGTTGAGTATAAACTGAAATCGTAGTCGCTTTAACTCAGTAGCATGTTGGTTTCGTGTGTAATACACTGTATACTTCGTTTATTATCGGTTTTTCTTTAGCGCTGTATTCAGTTTAGTTTCGTGTACATTTTTGTGTTGCTAGCGTCAGAAGACTGATATGACTATATTCATTTTATTGTACTGTTAGTCATACTGATTCAAATTAGTGTTTTCGTATAACACAGTTGACTTTCTTGCTCAATAAGACAATTGAGTACTGAACTGCTTCGTGGCTTTGAGCGGTTATTCATTTTACGAAGCATGACTATGTAAATGTGTTTTAGTGGATATAAGTGCTTGAAATTCTTTGTTTGTGTACGCACTAATACTAATTTTTTGGTTAGTCCACTAATAGCCTTAAAAGATGAATAATTGCAGCTCACTGGTGTGTACATGATGATTAATTTGTTTACGTGCATACAAGTGTGGCAGCTTGCTTTATTGCTGATGTTGCTGATAATAATTATTTTGTGTTTTCTTGTTGGGCCAAAAATAATTATTTTCTTTATTTCGACCAAAAAAATCAGTATTTGTCTTGTTGGAATCTGCAATGAATTATATAAATAATTATTACCTTTGAGTTAGCGCTTTTCGATTTAAAATAATAATTAAACTTGATTTTAATAATTTGGGTAACAAACAATTATTTTGCTTAATCAATAATAAAAATTTATTAAATTTACATATTTTTTATTCAATAATATTATGTTATATTATTACTTCTGATTTTTACTTTTTAATGTTTTGATTGAGAATAATCATTATTTTTTAAATTAAGAATAATGATCAAAATCAGATTTTGTTTTATTATTCATAATAAAACTCAAAGAGTACGTTACTATTGTATATCTTTTGGCCGCTATGCATTATCTTTCCATTGTTCAGGTATAACATATCATATGCTCTTATAATCATACATTGGATGAGTTGGTGGGGTCGTAACGTTTTTTTTATATTATATGGATAGGGAAGCAATTTACATGTACATTTTCATACTCATTTTCCAGCACTAATAGTAAAATTTTCAGTCATTTTTTTTTGTTGAAGACCGACAACTGCAGAGTAAGAGGAAAGTTCGTTTTCATTCTCTCCCCCCCTCTTTTCTGGCAGCAATCGTGCAGGTCAGGGAAACAGACTCTTAGTCCCTGCCTCCGTTGCACCATCTGCAGCACAGAATATATAGGTTTGCGACATCCCCGCTCAATGCGCTCCTGCCTGGGTGGTGCCACTTTCCTAGAGTTCTGATCTCCGCGCACGTGCAACCCCTCGACGGGTTCATCGCGCATGTGCCAGCGTCGCAAACCCAATCATCCGGGACCCCATTGCTTTGCCCAAGGGCGCCCAGTCCCAAGGGCCACAACAGCAATTGCGTCCTGGCCTTCGCACAAACCTAGGCGTAGTCACACCCTCACTTACCCCTAGAGTGGCGGCGTCACCCCTCATGCACTTCAGAATTCTGCAGTTCAACTGTAATGGACTAAACTGGAAGATTACGGAGATAGTCGATTTCATGAAGCGCGACACAACATCCGCATTGCTGCGATTCAAGAGACTAAACTCACAGCAAGATCTGCATTGCAGACCTGCCTTGGTTATTAATGTCCACAGGAAGGACCGCGAGAGCGGAAATGGAGGCGGCCTCGCGTTTATCATACACCACTCTGTGCAATATCATATATTGATCCTGGCATCGACCGCAGTGACAATGTCTTAGAAACGTCAAGGCCTATCTGTCCGGTCAGGCGATGCAAATCTAGAAAATCATCAACATCTACATCCCTCCTGTCACCTGTTGCCCCAGTGGTTACCGCCCTAATATCGAGGCCTTACTCACTGGCAAACAATCGCATTATCTTAGGCGATTTCAATGCCCCATCACGACCTATGGCATTCAAGCTTGCGGGCGGACAGTAGGGGTGAGATGTTGGCGGATCAAATAGACGAAACGACGTTCTGCACAATAAACGGAGACGCCCCCACACGTATGGTAGGAAAGCTGTCATAGCTCGCCAGATATCTCAAATCGTAAGCGCAGAACTCCGTAACACTGCGTCAACTGGCAGCCGATGGTAACATTGGGCATCCGACCACCTGCCCATACTTATTTCGTTCGAGCGTACCGTCCGACTTCATCGTCACCGAAAAACGCACTCTTTCATAAACTTCAAAAAAGGAAAGTGGGAAAGAATATAAATCTGCAAACAGGACAGCAGCTTTGCTGCCCTCCCTATCCCGACTGATGCCCGCCAAGGGGAGCGTGCCTTCCGTAAGGTCATTGAATCCGCCTCGGCACATTTCATTCCCGCCGGGAGAATTCCCGAAATCCGGCCCCACTTCCCGGCGGAGGCCGCGAGCTTAGCGAGGGAACGCGACCTTATAAGACAGCTTGATCCTGGCGACCCCCAAATAAGGGATATAAATCAACGCATCAGACTGCTTGTGGACGAACACAAGCGGGCGAAATGGGAAGAGCACCTAAGAGGTTGTAACCTCTCTACCGGTGTAGGTAAACTTTGGTCCACCGTAAAGTCCCTATCGAATCCGGCTAAGCACAAAGACAAAGTTTCCATCGCCTTTGGCGATAAGGTGCTGTCGGATGCGAAAAAATGCGCGAGCGCTTTCTGCCGACAATATATAATGCATCCTACGGTCGACAAAGATAGACGGAGAGCCAATAGACACGCACATAAACACAAACTCAGCGCGTCACCAATTACCATCACCGCTAGAGAGGTTGAGGACGCCATTGGTCGCGCTAAACCATCCAAAGCAGTGGGCCCAGACGGCATAGCCATGCCGATGCTTAAAAACCTAGGGAAAGAGGGTTTCAAATATTTAGCGCATGTCTTCAACCTGTCTCTTTCCACCTTTGTCATACCCGAGAAATGGAAAATGGCCAAGGTGGTCCCGCTACTAAAGCCTGGGAAACCAGCTAACGTAGGTGAGTCATATCGTCCGATATCTCCCCTATCGCCAGTGGCAAAGACGCTTGAATCCATTTTGCTCCCTTATTTCCAAGCACATTTGCAGCTAGCCCCTCATCAGCATGGCTTCAGAAAACTCCATAGCACTACCTCCGCGCTAAATGTCATTAGCACCCAGATAAATTGCGGTTTGAATCAATATCCCCACCATAGAACAGTACTCGTAGCGTTAGACCTATCAAAAGCTTTTGATACGGTCAACCATGGCTCGTTACTGCAAGACCTGGAAGGGTCCACCCTTCCCCCATGTCTTAAAAGGTGGACCGCAAATTATCTGGGTGGTCGGCAGGCATCGGTGCAATTCAGAAACGAAACATCAAAACAAAGGAGAATTAAACAAGGGGTGCCACAGGGTGGTGTCCTATCCCCGCTTCTGTTTAATTTGTACATATCTAAGCTACCTTCACCACCGGAAGGAGTCATAATCGTTTCCTACGCCGATGACTGCACAATAATGGCCACAGGCCCAGGCCCAAAGATCGATGAGCTATGCAATAAAATAAACGGCTATCTCCCTGATCTCTCCAGTTTTTTCGCCTCGCGAAACCTGGCATTGTCACCGACTAAATCTTCCGCGACCTTGTTTACAACATGGACGCCCCAAATGTCGACCATATTGAACATCCACGTCGATGGAACTACGCTACCGACTGTCCTACACCCCAAAATCTTGGGTGTGACGTTTGATCAGGATCTACATTTTGGTGCGCACGCAACCGCAATTGTTCCAAGAATTCAGAGCCGTAATAAAATCCTCAAATCCCTTGCTGGCAGTACCTGGGGAAAAGATAAAGAAACGCTCTTGACCACATACAAAGCAATTAGCCAGCCGATTACGTGCTACGCGTCACCCATATGGTCGCCAAGCCTAAAAACCACCCACTGGAAGAAACTACAGGCCTGCCAAAATACTGCTCTCAGAATCGCCACGGGCTGTCTTCTTATGTCCCCAGAACACCATCTGCATAATGAGGCGAGAATACTCCCCATCAGGGAGAGAAATGAGATGCTGACCAAACAGTTTCTGTTGAATACCCAGAAACCTGGGCATCCCAACAGACATCTGATTGACGAACCAGCACCGCCTAGGGGCCTAAGGAGTCATCTCCGTAAGCATTTTGAGGAAATACGGCACCTGAGAACCCAGCCGTATGAAGCGGAAAAACACAAGCAGGTCCTTGGTGAACTCCATAGACAGGCGTCGGACCTTTATGTCGGGAATTGCCCGGTGAATCCAGTACTTGAAGAAAAATATCCAGAACTCGCGGAAGAGGAACGCATACTCCCCAGGGAAACGCGTGTCACTCTTGCTCAACTTCGTTCTGGATACTGTAACAGGTTAAACTCTTACCTATCCAGAATCAACCCCGACATACAAAATGTATGCCCTGCTTGCAATGTGTCCCCACATGACACCAACCATCTCTTTAATTGTAATGTGGAACCAACGCCTCTAACACCCCTTTCCTTATGGTCCACCCCTGTTGAAATAGGTGGGGCGAGCATTGCTACAACAACAACAACAACAACAGGAAAGTTCGTCTAAAATCCTTATAGTAAACGAGATATGATTTTTTTAGTTTTATTACAAATAATAAAATACAAATCAGACTTTGGTCATTATTCTTGATGAAAACCATAATGACTCTTCTAAACTGCCAAAGCAGCCGTATGCTAAATGGGCTGTAGAGCATTAAAAATTCATTTTTGGCAAAAATGGTATATATGTAGCAGGTTTGCACTCTGAGCCGACTATTTTATTTTACAGCAGACCTGTTAAATGATTATTACTAATGGTATTGGCGGCCACCGTGGTGTGATGGTAGCGTGCTCCGCCTATCACACCGTATGCCCTGGGTTCAACTCCCGGGCAAAGCAACATCAAAATTTTAGAAAAAAGATTTTTCAATTAGAAGAAAATTTTTCTAAGCGGGGTCGCCCCTCGGCAGTGTTTGGCAAGCGCTCCGAGTGTATTTCTGCCATGAAAAGCTCTCAGTGAAAACTTATCTGCCTTGCAGATGCCGTTCGGAGTCGGCATAAAACATGTAGGTCCCGTCCGGCCAATTTGTAGGGAAAAATCAAGAGGAGCACGACGCAAATTGGAAGAGAAGCTCGGCCTTAGATCTCTTCGGAGGTTATCGCGCCTTACATTTATTTTTTTTTAATGATTAACCGTTTAATTGGTTATATTCTTTAAACGCCATTAAATGATAAAAAAAAATAAATGTAAGGCGCGATAACCTCCGAAGAGATATAAGACCGAGCTTCGCTTCCCATTTGTGTCGTGGTCCTCTTGATTTTTTCCAACAAATTGGCGCGACGGGATCTAAATAAGTTTTCCCGTAGATATATAAATAAGCTTTTCATGGCAGAAATACACTCGGAATTCTTGCCAAACACTGCCGAGGGGCGACCCCGCTTAGAAAGATTTTCTTCTAATTGAAAAATCTTTTTTCTAAAATTTTTGATGTTGCTTTGCCCGGGAGTTGAACCCAGGGCATACGGTGTGATAGGCGGAGCACGCTACCATTACACCACGGCGGTCGCCAATTAAATGATTACTTGCCATTATTTTCTATTTTTAATGAATTGATTAAAAATATCATAAATTTTTAAGATAATAGAAAAAAATTAAAAGTAATCAAGCCTTGTTTGCTTACTTTTAATTATTTGGCTATTTTTGATAACCTTTGATTTGTTTTGATTATATTTTCGCTTTGTTGAAAGAAACATTATCGTTTGTTGTAGGCACGGAGTAATTTCTACCAGACCTGTTAAATAATGATTACTAATGGTAATGATTACCCGTTCAATGGATTATATCTTTAAAAGCCATTTAACGATTGCTTGCCATTATTTTCTATTTTTAATGATTACTTTCCAATTGATTAAAAAAAGTATCAAAAAAAATCAAGATTTTTTCCGATTATGGTTACTTTTCATTATTTTTGATTTTTTCAATAAAAAAGGCTTTGAATACTTTTAATTTTTTTTAATAATCAAACAAAAAAAACAATTGTTTTCCGAAAAAAGTAATTACTAATTGATTACCATTATATCAAAAATTTGATTTTTTTAACCAATAATCGGAAAAAATCATAATTTTTTTTTGGATTTTTTTCTAATGGTAATCAATTAGTAATTGCTTTTTTCGGGAAACAATTGAAATAATCACTGGGCATTAAAATAGGCATCTAATTAATTGATTACTAATGCTAATTCTAATTTAACAGGTTTGATTTCTACACACAAGTACATTTGAGGATGTAATAAAAATCGTAAGCGATTATCTAGGCATATATGTATGTAGGTGATTTAAACGTATTATCAGGTAAGTATATACACATTAGACAAACCCACAATTTTTAAATTTTTTCTCTGTATGCCACGGTGTTCCGAGTGTGCACCTTTTTTCTTTTTATACTCAGTTGAACAGAGCTCAC
Source organism: Eurosta solidaginis (assembly GCA_029619165.1). NCBI lineage: Eukaryota > Metazoa > Arthropoda > Insecta > Diptera > Tephritidae > Eurosta > Eurosta solidaginis. The sequence continues at coordinate 31,186 of JARSSU010026581.1, read as the reverse complement.
AGAGTATATTAATTTTGATTGGATAACGGTTGGTTGTACATATATAAAGGAATCGAGATAGATATAGACTTCCATATATCAAAATAATCAGGATCGAAAAAAATTTGATTGAGCCATGTCCGTCCGTCCGTCCGTTAACACGATAACTTGAGTAAATTTGAGGTATCTTGATGAAATTTGGTATTTAGATTCCTGAGCACTCATCTCAGATCGCTATTTAAAATGAACGATATCGGACTATAACCACGCCCACTTTTTCGATATCGAAAATTTCGAAAAGTCGAAAAAGTGCGATAATTCATTACAAAAGACAGATAAAGTGAAGAAACTTGGTAGATGAGTTGAACTTATGACGCAGAATAGAAAATTAGTAAAATTTTGGACAATGGGCGTGGCACCGCCCACTTTTAAAAGAAGGTAATTTAAAACTTTTGCAAGCTGTAATTTGGCAGTCGTTGAAGATATCATGATGAAATTTGGCAGGAACGTTACTCCTATTGCTATATGTACGCTTATAAAAATTAGCAAAATCGGAGAAGGACCACGCCCACTTTTAAAAAAAATTTTTTTTAATCAAATTTTAACAAAAAATTTAATATCTTTACAGTATATATGTAAGTAAATTATGTCAACATTCAACTCCAGTAATGATATGGTGCAACAAAATACAAAAATAAAAGAAAATTTCAAAATGGGCTTGGCTCCGCCCTTTTTCATTCAATTTGTCTAGGATACTTTAACGCCATAAGTCGAACAAAAATTAACCAATACTTTTGAAATTTGGTAGGGGCATAAATATTATGACGTTAACTGTTTTCTGTGAAAATGGGCGAAATCGGTTAATGCCACGCCCAGTTTTTATACACAGTCGTCCGTCTGTCCTTCCGCATGGCCGTTAACACGATAACTTGAACATAAATCGACATATCTTTAATGAACTTAGTTCACGTGCTTACTTGAACTCACTTTATCTTGATATGAAAAATGAACGAAATCCGACTATGACCACGCCCACTTTTCGATATCGAAAATTACGAAAAATGAAAAAACGCCATAATTCTATACCAAATACGAAAAAAGGGATGAAACATGGTAAAGTAATTGGATTGTTTTATTGACGCGAAATATAATTTTAGAAGAAACTTTATAAAATGATTGTGACACCTACCATATTAAGTAGAAGAAAATGAAAAAGTTCTGCAGGGCGAAATAAAAAACCCTTAAAATCTTGGCAGGCATTACATATATAAATGAATTAGCGGTATCCAACAGATGATGTTCTGGGTCACCCTGGTCCACATTTTGGTCGATATCTGGAAAACGCCTTCACATATACAACTACCACCACTCCTTTTAAAACTCTCATTAATACCTTTAATTTGATACCCATATCGTACAAACTCATTCTAGAGTCACCCCTGGTCCACCTTTATGGCGATATCTCGAAAAGGCGTCCGCCTATAGAACCAAGCCCACGCCCTTTTAAAAATACTCATTAACACCTTTCATTTGATACCCATATCGTACAAACATATTCTAAGTCACCCCTGGTCCACCTTTATGGCGATATCTCGAAAAGGCGAACACTCCCTTTTAAAAATACTCATTAACACCTTTCATTTGATACCCATATCGTACAAACAAAGTCTAGAGTCACCCCTGGTCCACCTTTATTGCGATACCTCGAAAAGGCGCCCACCTATAGAACTAAGGCCCACTCCCTTTTAAAATACTCATTAACTACCTTTCGTTTGATACCCATATTGCACAAACGCATTCTAGAGTCACCCCTGGCCCACCTTTATGGCGATATCTCGAAACGGCGTCCACCTATGGAACTAAGGATTACTCCCTTTTAAAATACTCATTAACACCTTTCTTTTGATACCCATATTGTACAAACAAATTCTAGGGTCACCCCTGGTCCACCTTTATGGCGATATCTCGAAACGGCGTCCACCTATGGAACTAAGGATTACTCCCTTTTAAAATACTCATTAACACCTTTCATTTGATACTCATATCGTACAAACGCATTCTAGAGTCACCCCTGGTCCACCTTTATGGCGATATCTCGAAAAGGCGACCACCTATACAACAACCAGCACTCCCTTTTAAAACCCTCATTAATACTTTTAATTTGATACCCATATCGTACAAACACATTCTAGAGTCACCCCTGGTCCACCTTTATGGCTATATCCCTAAATGGCGTCCACCTATAGAACTATGGCCCACTCCCTCATAAAATATCTTTAATGCCTTTCATTTGATACAAATGTCATACAAACACATTCCAGGGTTTCCCTCGGTTCATTTTCCTACATGGTTATTTTCCCTTATGTTGTACCATAGCTCTCAACTGAGTATGTAATGTTCGGTTACACCCGAACTTAACCTTCCTTACTTGTTTCTTTTTCAACATGGTTAGGAAAGGCATTCGGCGAAAACTCCACATTGTGGATTGTGCACTTTTGTTTTTGTCATGCTGTCGTATAGAATTACTCACGTTTACAAGTGACTATTCTCGCCGCCGCCGATTTCTGTCAATTTTGGAAACGCCGCCGCCGAATGCCGCGAGTTCGATATTTTGTACTTATTTTATGTATGGTTGACTGTATAATGCTAATGATCTACATCGAAATCTGCCCGATGTCATGAAAATGGGTATCAAATGATTCGCATCATAGTTAGCATTAGAAAAACTAATACTAAAATAAAATTTTTTAAATCGGTTAAAAGTTATTTTTTAAAAACAACAGACGTTAGGTATTCATATCAAACCACAGAGATTTGAATAAAAATAAATAAATATTAGATGTTTTTTATATTGAATTTTGTATAAAAATTAGTGGATAATTTCTTTATTCAAATTGTTACTCGGTGCCTCGGGGCAGCTTGAGCGCCGACCATATGGCCATAGTAGTATAGCGTTATCAATCACAAGACGAACAGACTACCTGCTTCGAGGGAGATCGTAAGGCCACAATAGAGGTGGACGGTTGGCGCAAGGGTGCGCAAATGGCGGACGAGGCGATATATGTGTACACAAATGGCTCCAAAGTAGTGTAAGGAGTAGGGTCTGCGGTATACTGTGCTGATCCGCAAATAAGCAGATCCTACAGGTAGCGTTTTCCAAGCGGAAATATTAGCCGTAACCAAAGCAGTAGAAACCCTGGAAGAGAACAGCTTAAGCTGCAACCGTGTTAACTTTTATATTGACAGTCAAGCAGCAATTAAGGCAATAATCTCGTATAGCACAGCATCTAAATGCGTGTTAGAGTGTAAGCATTCTCTGGAGAGAATCGGGACAGTGAGAAACATACATCTATATTGGGTCCCAGGGCACATGGGAATAGTTGGGAATGAAAAAGCGGACGAACTAGCTAAAAAGGGCGCTTCCCTTGAAGCTTGCTCCGTACACGTCACAATTAGACTGGGCGAGATTAAGCGAAGGCGAGAGGTGCACATGATCGACCAAGCGGGAAAGGCGTGGGTTCAAGCGCGGGGCTGTAAAGTTTCGAAGATTATGTGTAGGTCTTACAACCTTAGACTAACAAAGTTGTTTCTATCATTGAAAAGAGAGGACTGTAGGCTCATGACGGGTATTCGACTGGACACTGCCTTCTGGCGTCACATGCCTTTAAATTAGGCTTGGTCAGTGATAGAAGATGTAGGAAGTGCGGGTTGGAGGAGGTAACTATCGGGCACGTTCTGTGCTCGTGCATTGCACTTGCCAGGCTAAGACTCCAGCTATTATCAGTGATACAGCTGTCAGAGCTAGAAGCAGCAACTGGCTTAAGTCCTAGGAAGCTTCTAGTATTTGCCAAGAGGACGGTGTTATTTTATAACATAGGTCTGGTTTTTGATAGGGGTTTTTCAGTTTGGTCGTTAAAACAAACTTCTGGTAACACTACGGACTCAATCAGTCTATGTGAGGTCCTCATGGACCGGCCAGTTCAACCTAACCTAACTTAAGTAAATTGTTAGAGGTAAAGTAAAAGACTAGAATAGCGGTCGACTGCTAAAACACGTTCAAAAATACCGGGAGGGTGTCGAACGGCGCGTCTTGACAACAATCCGAAGAGAAAAAAAAACTTTCAACTCAAGAGATATTTGCAAAAAAGTAGGCGTATTAGAGTAAATAAAATATAATTTTGAAAGAACCAGAAACCTCCGGAAAATGAAGCATTTAATTTTGGCATATAGAAGGATTTCTCTACCAAATCCTTTTAGCTTTTGTGTTTACAGGTGGAGCACTAACCGAAAGTTTTACCGGTTATAAAAAATGTATTAGCGATGTGTTCCTAAAGTTATTTTGAAAATAGCATCAGTATTCTTTTATACACGAACTATTAAATTTAATATTGTGGCGAATGTTGACATCACAAGGCTGTTAGTAAATAATCACGCAACAACAAAAACATGAAGCAGCCACTCTTATGTACATGTACACATTAAAGCTAGCAACACTTATGTAGAAGGCGACGAAGAGCTATCTCACACACACAAATGTTTAGTCATCAGCCGAAGTAGTTAGTCACACATACACACGCATATGACTATGAGAAACGCATAAACTACAAATATAAATGTATATCGCTGGTAACCAAGCATTATATTCTAGAAGGTGAAACGCCTAGACCTTTGGAGAAATATGCTGACGAGGCAACAGAGAGTATAAAAGCAGCGCAAGCTGAGGAATGACTAATCAGTGTGATTTAAACACGCTATCAGTTGGAAAGTGAAGTATAATGTGAAGTAGTACTACTCCCAAAGTAGTCTAATAAAGACCCTTTTGCAATACAGAATATTGGAGTAATTTATGCAACAGTTTGGCGATTCGAACGTTAGCAGAAGGTTTCAAATAAGCGGAATTTCCCTAAATTCGTTACATTATTATATTTTACTTATTCATCTATTTTAACAATTTTCTTACATTTTCAATGAAATCTGTGTGTATACGATCGCCAGTTTGTGTTGGAATGAAGGTGGAACGTAACGTGTACGTTCAGTCACTCGTCACGTATGTTGCAATCCAGAATTACGATCGAAGTAGTACGTTCACGTATATCATAATCCGAACTTCATGTTTACATGCAATGCCGTGTAGGCTTTCTTCACTCTCTCTTTCACACACAACTTACTATTTAGGATGACTTCTAGATATTTTGTGCTATATTTTCCTTGTAGAGTTACACCTCCAAGCTAAGGCTTGGTCCCATTAGGGACCTTGTATTTCCTATTAAATAGTACTAGATCGGTTTTTCCGTTGGTGGTTAACTGGACGCCAGATGCCTAGGCCTGTACGTCCCGAAGTGCCTGATCCATCAGAGAACTGATTGTTCTTAGGCATCTGCCGCTTATTATGACTGAAACGTCACCTGATATGCAGTTTGACTGGTCATCCATCGAAATGCCTAAAGAATTGGTTGATAACCAGCGTCACAAATGCTGTGACGCCACTAAAACCGCACCTTTCGGCTCTCCTCTGCTTACAGATTTTTTTTCGTTTCAAGATATTGTTGAAAGCTTCCGCAAAGGCCAAAAAAACACCTAGAGCATATTCCTTGTGTTCCAGGGCTTTCTTTATATTTATGACCACCCCATGCAATGCAGTATCGACTAATTTGCCTTGGGTGTACATATGTATGTTGTGCTGAAAAGATTAACTCCCCATTCATATTTGATTTTATTTACACCTCTATTATTCTTTCCAGGGTTTTGAGCAGAAAAGATGTCAAACTGATGGGCATGTAGTCCTTGGGATACAGATAATTGGCTTTTCCTGCTTTAAGTATGAAGACTGCTCGAAGAATATCCCATCTGAACCCGGCGATTTGAGCTTGGTAAAAGATTTCATTGTCTATTAAATTTTGGTATTTGTCACCAATTCTAGTACCTTTCGCTCCATAGCAGGAGTCTAGACGTTGTTACATCCTCTCCTGATGGGAAGTGTGTGTTAAGTGGTGTGGTGCCTCAAGGGACTCTTCATTGTTGTGTAACCATTCCCCTCCGGTCTTTTTTAGCAGTGCCTGAGCCGCATGTTGTTGTTGTTGTGTAAACAGTACTTAGCCCCATTCAATAGGCACGATTCACAAATTGTCATCAAAGTCCTCTAACGGCAGTCCAAGGAAACTGGCTGTTTCAACAGGGGCGGACCATAGGGAAATTGGTGTTAGAGGCGTAGGTTCCACATTACAATTTAAAAGATGGTTGGTGGCATGTGTGGACACATCGCATGCAGGAAATACATTACGTATGTCGGGGTTGATTCTGGACAAGTAAGAGTTTAACCTGTTACAGTATCCAGAACGAAGTTGGGCCAGGGGGACTGGTATCTCCCTTGGTAATGTGCTTTCTTCTTCTGCAAGGGTAATATATTGCATATTAATCACACGATTCAGTGGGCGCGTCCTGGCAAAAGCGTTTACAGATTATGTGTGGATTTGGTTTAGGGCCTGCTTTTGCTTGTCTGGATCAAACGGCTGTGTTGGCAGGTGCCGGATCTCGTCATACGACTTTGTGCCGTTGGATACGACTTTCCTCAGTCCCGGCGTTTCGCTGGAGCATTCTATGTCCGCACGGATTTTTTTCCATGAAACCCTCTTCGAACCTCAAAAGATTTCTATGTTCGTGCCAGCACTCCTCGTTTTCCGCAACCTCTGCCAACTTAAGAATCTCTTTTACCTGCCTTCTGAAAAGAATCAACTCCTTAATCCACCATGGTGACTTTACTTTCCCTTTGAATCGTCTCCTCCAACTCCTCAACGGTGGTAACCTCTTTAGACTGTCCAAGATACACTATTTATGAAATTTGCTCTATTCTGAAGCTGATAATGCATGGTCTCGAGAAGGATGCCCTGTCAAGGACCCTCTATTCATACCCGATATATAGTGCTCACAGCTCAATGTGTTATCAATCATATTGCTTGACGTTGGGCAAACATATGTAGGAACGCTGCTCCAGTTAGCAACCTGTAGACTACTCTGTAGTATATAAAAAAAGGGACTAACCTCTACCATTAATATCGTCCCCTCCCCATAAGCTGTGATGCGCATTCGCATCCGCACGTATGACCAGCCGTCGTCTTCACCCTTCTTGATCCACCAGCCTTTTGAACTCTTATGGTTGGGCTAAAGAACGGTTGTTTTTCCCCCTATATTGCTACCGTTTCTAGGTCTTCGGTGCTGAAGGTAGATAGAATACATGAGTATAGGTGTTTCGTAATCATGACTTCAGCTCTTACCCTACTGTTCGTCTTTGTGTAATAAACACTGAATCCGTGCGCGCTGATTTTAGAACACTTTCCTCCAGATGAGAGCCATGGCTCCTGTATCAGAGCCACATCAAACGAACCCTCCTCAACTGTCAGGGGGAGCTCGCTCGACGCCACTTTGCTGTGTTGGAGATTTATCTGTAACACTCGCAACGCCATTGAGCTGTTTGTCTCTCTCCAAATTCTGCGCCACTGCACTCACGCAATACATTATTTTCGCTGTTTCCAGAGTCTGGAGGTACGTTTCTCCCTCCTCTGTTCGAAGCGTCTTTGCTAGACTCGCAGCATTATTGAGCTTTTTACCCAATTACAACAACTCTGTCTCTACGCCTATGCCCCTGTCATTTCCTGCTGCTTCTAGGTCCTCGATGTCCTTTTCTACCTCTCCTGCATTTGGCATATTGTGGTTATTCTTAAAATCCTCACCACCATTGATCTGTTTGTGCAACTCCGCCACTGACCTATGTCCCTGTTATTTACTCTTACTTTAATGTTCTAAATACTACCTGCGCCCCAGGACATTTTCCCAAGCTGCGAGTGCAACACGTCCTCCGAGTCCGTATTAATTTTAGGGTGAAGTACTTGCCTCCCTCCATGGGTCATTCCAATCTCGTGTTGGTATATTCGGGTTTTGACGCTGCAGCATGTAAAGCGTGTCGTCCGCCTTTGCCACTCGGTAATCCAAACCTTTTCAACCACCTTTAACCCCATTGTGCCATCCAGCTGTTTCGAAGGATGAAAGCGGTTTACTTGGTTCATTATGCTTCACTTTGATCACGATACTAATCAGCTCCCCTTCAACGGATCTCCAGCTTTCGGTTGACACCAGCCCATTGGAGTTGTTGCAATCTAGTAGTGCCACAGTCAAGACCTACTTCACAACTTCGTTCATCTTCTTCTCGGTGAAAACCAGAGTTTCATCGCTAGCTCCCTTTAGTATCACCAAATAAGCTGGAGTCTGGTCGTTACCCCCTTTAGCTTAACATCATTTACGTCTTTATTTCTTATTTCCTCTTCCTTTACTACAGCTTTTAGGGTACATGGCTTCCTAGAACTTACCTCTCTCTCCGCTGTGCAGAATTTAAGGTTTGGTTCATGCCATTCCGGCTAGTTTGTTTCCTGGTTCTGGGACTGAGGCATTTGCTCTCCCTCTCCTGCCTATTAAAAGCAGGCTTGTCAGGATCAGCCGATCGCTGCCCTTTGCCTCTCGGGGTCCTTCCTCTTCGATGCGGTTGCAAAATTGAGGAATGCTGGGAGCAAAGTTTTTGTCTTCGACATTGTTTCACTGTCTCTCTTGCACATGCCAAAGCGATCTCTCTCGTCGTTGCTGGGTTAACGTCAGCTCTTTGTCCGGGCTGGTAGACTGCTCCTCTACCGAGCGCACTGACTGCATATTGTCATTGCTATCCGCGTCCGAATCATCGTCCTAGCAATTTCTACATCCAGGGCTTGTGACGCCATAGCTTCTAACTTCTCATCCTTACTTACTTTAGAAGTTTTTGAGTTTATATTGGTCGCACCTGCCCAACAAAGCCGTCTCAGCGGTCTAATGTTAAAAGTGGGGATAAAAACCGTCCGCTACAATAGTGCCCCTTGCTGTGGTAAGGCTATCATTACTTTCCGAAGCGGTCCGGTTTGGGGAAGGCTCCCTTCAAATACGGCCCAAAATACCCCCTGGCAGCAATTTATCCAATAGGGACCGGTTGGAGAGACGTCAATTTTATCTTGTTTAATATTATAAAAAGCGATAAATATTTCAATGAGTTTTAAGATAAGAGTATTCATTCTTTGTCAACCCATAATTGGAGAAATAGAAATAAGTTTATAATGAGTTTGTTTTAAGTCAGTAAAGAAAATGACAACTTTATTTATAACACTTTTAATGAATAAAAACAATTTTTTTATTAAATAGGAATTATCAACATTTCTTTGTAAATAATACATAAAAATATCGCCATTTCGACTGCTGAGTGGAATTTCACCCTATCTCAGCTACCGTTTGGAAAATGCCCACTTTAAAATATTTTGACGTGAGCGATGCGGTTGTAAAATTAATTAAAATCTATACAAACAATTGTGGAATGGGGCTTTCAGCGGAGATAGGCCGATGTTCCACTCAGCAGTCATATATGTATGTAATACTCCCATATTTCTACAACAATATGTGCGCAATGAGTTTTTAACTCACGAAGCATTTGATTGTAGCAGATTAAGTTTTACAATTAAGAACAATAATTTAGGTACGTTTCCTCATGGAAAAGAAAAACGAAAAACATTTTAACAGAAATATATCAGCACTCCGATGTTTGCGAGCGTACTCTCTCTGCACTATTAATTTAGAAGTATTACATACATTTATGACGGCATTACATGAATAACAATATTTATGAAAAATTATATATTCTTTTTATATAATTTAGAGCTTCACTTCCAGCAGATAAATCTGTATAAAATATTGAACCATCAATTGATCGCGCCACAGCACAAAGAGTTCCTTTCACAACGCCCGGTGCTCCAGAACCTGCCGAGCTCCTATTTTCAGTACAAATCGTTGTTTTTTTTACATTTTTCCCTCCCACAGCGTTAACACGATCATTGCTCCAATTTATTATTTTATCGACAGTACAACTGATACTAGGATTAATTCCAATAACTTTCATTTCCCTGCCCGGTTTTAATTTAGTACTGCAAGGTTTTATTGGTTGTATTTCAGAACATTGGTCAAAGCCTCTCACATAAATTATACCTAAATCTATAACCAAACCAGAATCAGCGTTACGTAAACCAGTTAAACTAAGCACTTGGCTCATTGTCCCCCCGTCTGATACATTTTTTATACCAGCTCTAACTGTGATATCTTTAGTTTCTTTTTCCCTCACGCATTCTAAAGCTGTAATCACGTAATCCCATTTGATCAATGACCCAACGCAATAATATTCTCCTTTTTCATATATTGCCACGATATATGGTGCAACGCAGGGTTCCGCATTCGTGAAGGTCAAAATACAATTAAGCACCACCAACAGGAACACGAGATAATTTCGAAAATTCATTTTAATATAAATTAATTAGATTTGTTGAACTGAAAAGTCGCGGTTATTGAATAAAACTTCGTTTTTGCTTTGTTTTATATTTATATATTTTAATTTAAGACTTTTTCAAACGCTTGCTAAATATTAAGTAAATCAAGATATGTTTTGTGAGCGCTATTTATACATTAGTCGATTTTGTGAATAAAAAATAAGTAGAAACTTCTAGAATTCAGGAAATGGCCACAACGTAAATATTTTGATATATTTGACTTGTTCAACAGAAAATTTCCATGTGATTTGTTTATATATTTGCACAGTTTAATTGCGCTATTGGATTGAGAAAGGCTGTGTGATGTCTTTCTCAACAGATTGTCATATGTTTATATATTTGCACAGTTAATTGGTGCTATTGAATTGAGAAGGGCTATGTGATATATGCACAATAAGTAGAAACTTCTAGAACTCAGGAAATGGGCGCAACATAAATATTTTGATATATTTGGGTTTTTCAACAGAAAATTTCCATATGACTTGTTTATATTTGCACAGTTTAATTGTGCTACTGAATTGAGAAAGGCTATGTGATATCTTTCTCAACAGATTGTCATTTGTTTATATATTTGCACAGTTAATTTGTGCTACTGAATTGAGAAGGGCTATGTGATATATGCACAATAAGTAGAAACTTCTAGATTTCAGGAAATGGGCACAACGCAAATATTTGCACAGTTTAATTGCGCTATTGAATTGAGAAAAGCTTTGTGATATCTTTCTCAACAGATGTAATTTGTTATAGATTTGCACAGTTAATTGGTGCTATTGAATTCAGAGTGTGATGTGTCCACAATTAGTAGAAACTTCTAGAATTCAGGAAATGGGAACAACGTAAATATTTTGATATATTTGACTTTTTCAACAGAAAATTCCATGTGATTTGTTTATATATTTGCACAGTTTAATTGCGTTATGATTGAGAAAAGCTGTGTGATATCTTTCTCAATAGATTGTCATATGTTTATATATTTGCACAGTTAATTGGTGCTATTGAATTGAGAATGTGATATGTGCACAATAAGAAGAAACTTCTAGAATTCAGGAAATGGGCACAACATAAATATTTTGATATATTTGGCTATTTATTTATTTATCATTCTACAAATTAAACAATTATACAGACCAAATATACCGACACTTAATCGCAGATGTAATACACGATATAAACAACATAAGCAGTCATCCATTTTAAAGTAATATTTAAATAGTATTTAATTAAACGCTTGACAATTTCATTTGAAAAGTTAGAAGTAAGCAAAAGTTAAAATGTTGTAAATGTGTTAAAATGTACTCATGAAGGAGCTATTAAATAATAATTTATTAATTGACATAGAGCAAATTAATAGTAGATAAAATTTATACAGACTAGAATTTATACAGAATAAATTTGATTACATACATATAAAAATAATGATCACAACGCAATTTTGCACACAAGTTTCAAGTAACTGGTACTTCATATTTGAAACAGAGGGTTGAACAGTATTATCACACTTAGCGTTCTTTGCTTTATTTCGAATTACAAATTTAATGTAGTTAAAAGGTATTTTTTAATACCAAGAAATGCGTCGCAGACGTCTAAATTTTACAATGTTTATTAAAATCACGACATAAACAGCGAAGTGGTTCATGCATTTCATAATTCGACCTGCATGTAGCTACAAAAATTTATTGAAAATGTCTACACGGCCTAATAGGAACGTTAACTTAATTTCACCAAGCAAAATGGACTATTTATCGACCCTCTTATTAATTTAACAATAAATAAGACACCCAGCATCTCCCTGTGGGCTCTGCAATGTGGGCAACTGTATTAGTTTTAACCGGCTGCAATAGGGGGGAAGATTTTAGAAGGATCCCATGGTAAGTGTTTTAAAGCGAAAAGCAAAAATTGTTTCTACACCGATTCCAGCTTGTCAGAATGAACCTGATAACGCGGATTCCAATTATTGAAGCGTATTCCAAAGCAGGCCTGACCAATGATATAAAAAGGGTTTTTGTAACGTATGGGTCAGTCCTTAAAGTCACTGGTGTTAGGTCTACTAAACCCAACCATTGCAACAAATTTAAAAAAAACGAAATCAATGTGACTAGAAAAAAGAGAGTTTGGAGTCAAAAATTACACCCAAGTCTTAATCTCTTGACAACGATTAAGAGATTTGGCATTTAGTTTGTAGATAAAGTATATGGCAGTTGTCTTTATGGAATAAGACACAACACAGCATTTGTTTGAATTTAAGTTATGTCTGCTCACCATCCGGCAAAAGAGTCCAGACCAGAACCGTTAGAAATAAAATAAATAAATAAATGTAAGGCGCGATAACCTCCGAAGAGTTTTAGGCAGACCTTCTCTTCCAATTTACGTCGTGCTCCTTTTTTTAATTTTTCCTACAAATTGGGCTGTTTTATGCCGACTCCGAACGGCATCTGCGTGGCAGATGAGTTTCCACTGAGAGCTTTTCATGGCAGAAATACACTCGGAGTGCTTGCCAAACACTGCCGAGGGGCGACCCCGCTTAGAAAAATTTGTTTCTAATTGAAAAACCTTATTTCTAATATTATTATGTTGCTTTGCCCGGGGTGTGAACCCAGGGCATTCGGCGTGGTAGGCGGAGCACGCTACCATCACACCACGGTGGCCGCGAATAGTTAGAAATAGTTTGACAAATAAATAGTATTTTTTGATAAATATATAGTTTTAGTGTTATATTTCATTCATTAAAGGGGAGGAGTGATGGGGAAACATATTGAGTAAAAAGTGCTAAGTTAGGAGAAAAAATTTGTTTTGAGTGAGGAAATTGTGCTAAGTCATAAAATAGCTGCTGGGTTAGCATACATGATTTTTATTTATCTTTTTCAAAGCTTCTACACTCAAAAGTATTGCAACTAAGGTATCCTCATTCACAGTTTTGACAAAAAAGGTTATTTAAAATTATTCAATTTTTTTCGTCTCCTGTAAAATTCGTAAAAAGTGACTTATCACATTTTCACATTAAGCTAACGACATATAGATTAAAAAAACTTTGGAAAACGGAGGTTTTAAAAAAGCTTTCAGATGTTAAATAGATCTGTTTACTAAAATTTTTCCGGAAAATTCGGGTAACATTTTTTAGTGGTGTCTAAAATTTGTCAAGTCCATTACCTCTCTTCCATTAGTTGATCCATATAATACCCTATAACTTTATTTCTGTTTAGCCAACGAAAAAAAATGATATGTTGTAAGAAAGAGCAAATATTGATTGAAGAATAAAGATGTTGCATGCGCGAACTTCAGTGGGAAGCAGCGGAGCTTCACAAAATTCTAGTAGTTCACTTTCACTACACCAAAAACTTTAACACAATTTTAACATAATTTAAGCACACAAAATACACTGATTGGAGTTTTAGAGAGTAAAAATTAAAATTCTGAACAAATTAGCTGAATAAAAAGTGTACAAATAATTGTTAAATATTAAATACAGACAGTGGTAGTTAACAAATTCTGCTGTGGTAAGTGGTGAATGTGACCTACTAGAAATTTGTGAAGGTTGATTTTCGTCCCTGCAACATCTCTATCTTAAAATTGTGTATAAACTGTTATTTGATTCTTGGAGATGGTAGAAAAATCTTACAAAATATGACAAAAATTTAAATTGTTGTATATCATTTTTAATTTATATATACACAGGATTAGCTAAGGAAAATCTAATTTGATTTGAACAAGATACGAATTTGAAGATTCATGTAGGTTTTATTGGTGTATTCAACAATTTCATATGAAGACACAAAAGAAAGCACTACAAAACTAGCCTGCATTTTCCTTGTGAATCTTATTAGCTTGACTAGAAATGTGTAAATGGTCTGAATGCAAAATTATATATGGCCTATTTAAAGTTTTGATTTATTTTGTGCTGTTGTTCTATTTCTTCTATAAAACTAACATTCGTACATCGTTAAATGCACAAGAACGTACTCTATTGAATATACCAAAAAATGTATCAAAGATTAAACAGAAGGAAAGTTATATACCGGTATACGTCTCCACTTATGAAAAGTGGAGTTTTGGATCCTTAGTCCGGACTTTGAGGGCATGTTCGAAATTCCAAGAATGCAGATTTTGTTTACTCTACTAGACTAAAACTTGATGTCTCGCAAAGAATATGTTTCAATGTCGTATAGTGTTCATCATTGAAAAGATTGTCGCGTCCGTTACGTCGCGAACGTTACTGTACTTAGGCTTATATTCAGCGTTTAAAACGATTTTTCAGATTTCGAAATCTACGGGCATTGAGTCTTAATTGCACCTTCTGTTTCTCATTTATGGAATTAAAGTTTCTCCTTAGCTTCGTTAAGTTTTGTATACTTTCACAGGCATGGAAAAATTTACATATATTTCTTGTCGCGTCCGAACCGCATTATATGCGGTTTATGTATGTATATGTACTTATGTACATTTTTGAGGTACCCACAATCAGCGTTGCCATATATTATATTTTTTTCCAAGTCGTCAGACGCCGCCCAACAAATCGCCATATCTATGGCAACAACCAAAGTTGAGTTAGGACGAAGTTGGGTATTACAAGGGGACGTACGATTGTAGTCGCCGCGAAACCAAAATGAGATCGCCGGATTTCATTCAGCAATATGAACTTTCAAAGCGCTTTTCTGAAAATTGTCTTGATTGCTATTTTTTTGTTGCCTCATAAAACATATTGTTACGAATATTAGCAACACTAAGGGGTACTGCCATCTCTAAGCCGATGCTAAGCAGTGGCTGTATGCACATCCATAAATCAATCATATATCTACATAAACGAATAAATCATTATGTCTACACATATGTACGTACACGCAGCGGAGAAGAGATGCACAAACACATGCAGATATCTTATCTGAGATGCTCCCAAAAGTATGCAATCGTAATTGCGGAAGTGTCGCTCACAAATACACGCGCATATGAGAAGCTATATACGTGCATCTGTAGTTATAATTATATGGCTGTAACTAAGTAAATTCTGGAAGCGCCTAGAAAATGCCACGAGGAAATCACAGAGTATAAAAGCACCAACAATAGAGGCGTGAGAAGCAGTTTTGATTAAGACGCTATCTGGCGAGCAATAGCAGTATTATTTATTGTGAAGTACTTTAATAAAGGCCATTTTTCCATTATTCAATTTGGAGTTATTTATTCAACAGTTTAGTGATTCAAACGTTAGCAGAAGATTGCAAATAAGGGGAATTGCAGTAAATTCGTTACAATATAAAATCGTTTTACTCATTTCGTTTTATTTTATAATAACAAAACGTCTTAAAAGATTAATTTTGTATTACATACTAAAGGTATTGTTTTCAGTCATTATAAACAATTTTTTTGCTTTTGTTTTCTTTCAGCTCGAATCGAACCTCGCATAAACTCCTATATCATTTTAGTTTCTTAGTTATACAATTTTCCCATTCATTTTTTTAGCATATTTATTCGCGGTTCCATATTATGACAAGAAAAGTTATTAAATTGTAAATAATCTTGGGCTAGCAATATTCCTTTTAATGTATCAGTTTCCAGATGGTTTCGGATTTGTTTTGTTTAAATTTATTTAAAAAAAAATTCGTTCTACATTCGCTGAAGAGTGTGGCAAGCACATTAGAATCTGCAACGAATGCACATAAATTAGAAAAAGCGTATGTAGAGTCAGCCTTTTGATAGTAGAAATAGTTTTCCAAAAAACTTCTGGAGGAAACCTTAGAAATGTCTTCCAAATATGTCTAAATTCTAAAACTTTAATTCCCTATACTCGCCATCAAATCCTGCACAATTTTCTGATCGACTGTGTGCGAAAAATGTTGCAGATCATATGCAAAGAATTAATTTTTTTCGGGAACTTCTTAGGATCCATAAACCTTAAGTTTTGTAGAACAATATTGTTGAACTCAAAACGCTTTCTAATTTGATCACACAGTTTCAATATAAATAAAATTAAAGAAAAAACTTTTTTAAAAATAAGCTTTTATTATTGGTTAATAAAATTAACAAAAAAGTAAAAAATAAATTGACTGTAAAGAAGTATAACACTTTATAAGTTCGTTGTAATCTTTAACGATAATTAGACTCTTCGTCTGCGACAAAAAAAATCCATATTGTACATAATTAGATATTTTTAACATATAAAACTGTAACACTCTCAACTGATATAAATGCTATCAGTTTATGATTCACATGTCCTAATTGTTCTAATAAAAGCTTTCACGTCGTTAAATTTTGATGGTATAATAAGAACATTTAGGACTCCATTTTCTTAAAATAAATAAAATGTATAGGCATGGTCGATACACTCCGGAGTAGATCTAAGGCCGAGCTTCTCTATCCAATTTGAGTCGATGCTCCTCTGGAGTTTTCCCTGAGCAACAATTGGCCGGACTGGGACCTACTATGTATTAAGCCGACTCACGCAACGGCACATCTGCAAAAGCAGATGAGTTCCAAACTGAGAGCTTTTTCATCTGGCAGAATTACACACCGGAGTGCATGCCAAACACTGTCCGAGGGGCGACCCCGCCTAGAGTCTCTAATTGGGGAAAAATTACTTATTTCTAACATTTGATGTGCTTTGCCCGGAGAGTTGAAACCCAGGGCATACGGTGTGATAGGCGGAGCACGCTACCCATCACACCACAGGTGAGCACGCCTCCTTTTCGTGCATATACGAGTAGTTGAGTAACACGCTCTTATTAGAACTAGAACAATAGGCCTGTGATATAAACTGTAGATTAATAATTATAGTGTGTAAAGTTTTAATGATAAAAATATATAATTATGTACAATATGGATGTTTTTGTTCGCAGACGAAGAAGCCTAATTATCGTTAAAGGTGACAATGACACATATAACGTCGTTATATGTCTTTACAGTCAATTTATTTTTTAATTTTTAGTTAATTTTATTAACCAATAATAAAAGCTTAGTTTTTAAAAAAGTTTTTTTTCTTTAATTTTATTTAGCATAAGGTATACAATGTTCAATAAAACTTGTATCTCAATTTAAATATATGTAATTTCTTGGTGTTTGAATATATAATTTAAAATAATCTTACATAGAAGGCAGGCTTAAATCGTCATTTTTCATTACAAAATCGTCCAAGCGTCATTCTACTTGAAAATCGTCAAAATGACGACGGCGTCGTCAATCTGTCAACGCTGCCCACAATTGTTGCTTCAAATATTGTAATATCCGCTCAGTCCGCAGCTCATGTTCTCTTTTATGCAGGTTGAAATGCGTGCGAATGTCGTGTCCGTTACCCAGGACTTGCCCATATGTATTTGAGAAGTTGAATAGTGTTATTAAGTTGAAAAGTGCATAATGAATGTATTTTTAGTGAAAAGTACACGTAATTAGTTTTATCTGTTTCCAAGCTGCTAATATTCCATCGTACACTGCGACAAAACCAGATTTGGGAGCAGTGCATTAAATTTTGGGCAACTACACTGCTCGAACTTAAGTCGGCAAACATAATCAAGATCTGGCGCTAAGTGTTAATGAGACGTCCGCACGAAGAAAATACAACATAAGACTATTGCAATATACCAATATATGATCGTGAAAACAGTACCGAGACCATGCAGAAAATAAACATTGAATAGTCCCAACAAATTGCGAAATGTTCGCAATCGCGGAAATAACCGAACAGTGATAATTTGAAGGAATAATATCTGGATTTTTTAAAAGGCAGGCTCCCCTGAAATACTTTTTTTTAAATGATCTTAAAATAGTTCCATTAATATTCATATTACCTATTTATTAATGTTAAAATTAAATTGTGCAAAAGACACAACATTGCCGTGACATTGATGGTTAGGTTAGGTGGGGATGCGCAAAGAACGAGGCAAACTGGTGACAGCGAGGAGTGATGAACAAGCAACGAGAGTTGAGTTGTATTTTTTGCCGACAAATAAGAAAGACTAACAGACGTGATCTATCAATTCTTTAGTTAAATTTATTATATCACACTTGTATCTCTTTTTAACCATTTAAATTTATTTGAAATCAGAAAATGCTGTCTCTCAGCATGCACGCCAAGCGGCCAGAGTCTCGCGATTGTAGCAGTTATCCTAATTCAGTTTTCACCTATGTAGTGGGTCTTGTGTTCTCCTACTATTGTTTTTCGAACAGGTTCTCTTAGTTATATTGAAGCTGTCTGAGGAGTATCAGTTGGAGACTGCGAACTCCTTGAACCTACTATATATGTTTCTTTTGATTGATTGATGTAAGTAGATGATGCAATTCGACCACCTCCAGGCAGTGCCCCTGCCCTTGCAAGGTCATCTGCCTTAGCGTTGCCCTAGATGTTCCTGTGATCAGGGTAATGTTTGCGAAGTTAGCTGTGGCTTGAAGCGCCTTGAACGTGGTTTAGCTATCTGAGTAAAAGCACACCTCGCGCCCTCCTACCGAGGGCTCCGGCAGGAGCGTACACAACCTCTCTATACCCAGAACTTCCACTTGGAAGAAACTAGAGAAATTGGGAAGACGGACTGAGAGCGGCACCTTACCGCAATCCATTATGGAACCGCAGGTGTAAAGTGAAATGTGTTCTTCTTTGCAGGGAATACTTGCCGAAGAAATATTGGTAGCGGTGCAGAAATCCGTTCGATATGTCGAAACTTGTAAATTAGAATCTTAAATCATTGGCCGACCAAATAAGCGATTATCTAGGCATATATGTATGTAGGTGATTTAAACTTATTATCAGGTATACACATTAAACAAACCAAAATTTTTGATTTTTTTTCTCTGTATGCCACGGTGGTCCGAGTCTGCACGGCCTCCGCTGGAAAGTAAGGCCGAATTTCGGGAATTCTACCGGCGGGAATGAAGCGAGCAGAGGTGGATTCAATGACCTTGCAGACAGCATGCTCCCCTTGGCTAGCATCAGTCGGGATAGGGAGGGCAGCAAAGCGGTTGTCTGTAAAGGATTTATATTCATCCTTTTTTTAATTTTATGAAAGTGCTTTTTTCTGTGACGATGAATTCGGCGGTACGCTCGAGCGAAATAAGTATAGGCAGGTGGCCGCATGCCAGTCTTACCATCGGCTGCCAGTTGACGCAGTTACGAGTCCTGCGCTCACGATTGATATATCCAGCGAACTGTGACAGCTTCCTACCATACGAGTGGGGGCGTCTCCATTTATTGTGCAGAAAGTATTTCTTCTATTTGATCTGCCAACATTTCACCCCTGCTGTCCGCCCGCAAGTTTGAATGCCAAAGGTCGTGATGGGCATTGAAATCGCCTAAGATAATGCGATTATCGCCAATGAGTAAGGCGCTATTATTAGGGCGGTATCCACTGGAGCAGCAGGTGGCAGGAGGGATGTAGATGTTCTAGGTTTATATCGTCTGACCGGACAGATAAGCCGTGACGTTCTAGGACATTGTCCCTGCGGCCGATGTCGGGATCAAGTATATGATATTGCACTGAGTGGTGTATGATAAACGAGCGACCGCCTCCGTTTCCGCTCTCGCGATCTTTTCTGTGGACATTATACCCAGAATAGGTCTGCAGAGCAGATCTTGCTGTGAGTTTAGTCTCTTGAATCGCAGCAATGCGGATGTTGTGCCGCTTCATGAAATCGACTATCTTCGTGATCTTTCCAGTTAATCCATTACAGTTTCACTGCAGAATTCTGAAGTGCACAGGGGGAGACGTCATCACTCTAGGAGGAAGTGACGGGTGACTACGCCTGGGTTGTGAAATGCTAGGACACAACGGCTGTTGTGGCCCTGGGACTGGACGTCTTGGGTAAGCATTGGGTACCCGTGTATTTGGGTATGCGGCCTGGCAACATGGCGTGCTTTATTGGAAAACACGCTGCCACAGCAATGTCCTCCAAACTTATTCATCAACAAAAAGATTTATTTTCTAAAATTGTTGTGGACGCTGTACTTTCCTTTGATGGACCCAACGTCATACAAAAGATGTAAAATCGCATTATTAAATATAGTTTTGGAATTCAAGGCTGAGCGTGATAATTCTGAAAAGTACGTGTTGATAATGTTCAAGAGTATCAGAAAATTGTTGATGCTGAATGGCGTATTCTGTACAATGAACTAGCTAAGTAAGGCGTCAATGTTGTGTTATCTAAACTACCAATTGGTGATGTTGGTACACACTATTTTGCAGATTGTGATATGTTCTGTGCTGTTCGTGTACCAGAAGAAGATTTGAAACGTACAATGAAAGCTTGTGGTGGTGCTGTTATGACTACAGCTAATGATATTAATTCAAGTGTTTTGGGTCAATGTGATTACTTTGAAGAACGTCAAGTTGGTGGTGAACGTTTCAACGTTTTCCAAGGTTTGATAGTGGGTTTGACATTGATTTTATTTTCATAGTTTATAATTATTTAAAGGTTGCGTTAATGCTAGAACATGTACATTGATTTTACGTGGCGGTGCCGAACAATTTTTGGAAGAAACTGAGCTTCGTTACATGATGCTATAATGATTGTGCGGCGTACAATTAAACATGATTCTGTTGTTGCTGGTAAGTCAAAATACAAATTGAAAAAAATGTCTAATCTTAGGGCCTCATTCTCTATTACGAAACGAACTTTCGTTGCGGATCAGAGACGAATCGCTAGTGTATTTGCACTATGTTAAACGATGGCAACTTATCACTTGACAATTACTTTTGCCTTCCTGTTAGTTAGAAACGTAAAGACCGAACAAAAATGATAGAGAATACCATTGCTAGACGAAATCGTTTGGAGGCGAATCGTTCGTCTGAGCTATCGTTCGCAATACAGAATGAAGCCTTTAAATTGTTAAGTAATATAATGAAAAGATTGTGTCCAACTCCCGAAGAAAAAAACTATAAAATTTGTGTCAGTGAAATGATAATTATTGCTTTTGGTTGTTAGTTTTGAGGCATCGTCTTCGAGTGCCTTCTGATCGTATATGCCGGTTCTTTTGCA
This sequence comes from Eurosta solidaginis, assembly GCA_029619165.1. Taxonomy (NCBI): domain Eukaryota; kingdom Metazoa; phylum Arthropoda; class Insecta; order Diptera; family Tephritidae; genus Eurosta; species Eurosta solidaginis. The sequence continues at coordinate 9,878 of JARSSU010026581.1, read as the reverse complement.
TTCTTTTACATGCATAAAGTGCCGTTGAAGCCTTCCTCACCCTCTCCTCCACGTTGAGCTTCCATGACAGCTTACTGTCTAGGATGATTCCTAGATATTTTGTGCACGGTTTCTCCCGTAGGGTCGCCCCTCCTAACTTAGGGACTTTGTACCTCTTTGTAAACAAGACCATATGCAACGTCATCTGCGTAAACCGTAAGTTTTGCTGGTCCCTCGTAGAATCCCCTGAGCAGTTGGTTAATGACCAGCGTCCACAGCAGAGGTGATAGCACCCCTCCCTGCGGAGTGCCCCTGTCCTCTAATTTCGTGGCCGCGTACAATCCCCATTGCGATGTAATCTTACTGCAGTTTAACATGCAGTCGATCCATCTGGGTAAGGCTGGATGTACTTTAACGTAATTAAGACCATCCATAATCGCCCATTTAGAAACACTGTTGAAAGCCCCGGCAATGTTTAAGAAGACTTCTAGAGCATATTCCTTATATTCCAGGGCTTTTTCTATGCTTATTACCACCCTATGCAATGCGGTGTCTACTGACTTGCCTTTGGTGTACGCCTGTTGTGTTGTGGAGAGCAGCTTTTAATCCACGTTGGACTTTATGTACACATCTATCAGCCTCTCAAAGGTTTTGAGCAGAAATGATGTTAAGCTATTGGGTCTATAATCTTTGGGATACACGTGACCGATCTTCCCCGCCTTTGGTAGGAAAGCTACACGAGCAGTTCTCCAAGAGTGCGGTACATGATTCAGTCTTATGCACCCATCGAATCACTCATCTTCTCGGGAAAAGCCGGCGTGCACCTCCGAGAAAGTCGGAGTCTTAGCGTTATCTCCCTTTGGCTTATCTCCTACTTCCGTAGTTGGAACTTCCCTCTGACTCGCAGCCTTCGAGGTAGTTGCTACCTCGCTATTGGGGCCCATCTGTCTTACAGCTTTGGGCCTACTTGTCTTGTCTATGCGACTGCCCTGCCTCGCGGCTCTGGGACTGGGTCCTTTCTGCCTCTTGAAAGCAGGCTTGTCGCCTTCCGCCGAACGTTGCCTCTTCATTCTACGATTCGACGCTTCTTCCTCGTACCGGTTGCAGAACCGAGGGTTTCTAGCAGCAAACCTTTTGAACTGCCTTCGACCTACTTCTACCGCCTCATGGGCCCATTCCAAGCGCTCGCTCTCCACTTCTGTTGGGTCGACCACTGCTCCCAGGCGTTGGACAATTCTTAGTGCTGCACGGTACTGCGAGAGAGCTCTTTTACTTCCCCTGCTCCGTACCCTTCTCCACTCTTCTACTCATTTGTGTGCTTTTCCAACACGGAGTTCATTGAATCAGCACTACTCTCGCTCGCCGAGTCCGACGCATCGCTTAATGCGTATTCGTCGTCCTTGGCTTGCGACTCAGTCCTCCTCTTATCATCCTCCTTATTACAATTTGGTAAAGAGTCGTTCATCTTGGTCGTACGACCACCAGCCCGACAAGGCGGGCTCAGCGGTCCAGTATTATATACGGGGAAAGAACCGTCAGCCACAGCAGCGCCCCTTACTGTGGTAAGGCCATCAATACTTCCCGAGGTGGTCCGGTATCGGGAAGGCTCCGTTCGAATACAGCCGAATTTATCCCCTGGCTGCAAATTGTCCAATAGGCACGGTCCGCATAACACCCTGGATTAGGGGGTTGGCAGTTCTTGGTCACCGACATCCCGCCGCCCTCCTATGAGGCAAAACGGCGTAGATGCCAGTCCCTAAACAGCTCCGCCTCATAGTCGGGCGCTATGGAGATCGGCTAAGCCCTCACACCAACGACGAGGTGCCTACCCTAGTGAGGGAGAGATTGGGGAGATAGCTGTTTATTTTATTACAAAGCTCATCGATGTAGGAAACAATTGCATAGGTGTAGAAGCAATAGTGACTCCTTCTGGTGGTAAAGGTAGCTATTGATATGTAGAAGTTAAACAGAAATTTGATGAATATGAGTTTTTTTTAAGTTATTGCAAAAAAGCGTTGAGGATTTTTAATATCTTACGAGGTACCTTCGTACATGTTTCTAAGAATGAAGAATGAGACCTATTCAAACTTCGCTATACTTTAACATACATACTTTACCCCATTTTAACACAACTATCATTTTTTGATTTTATTAAATTTTATAAAATGTTTCTTCCTCTACAGTTCCATTTCCGTATTGGATGGTAAATATGGCTTTCGCATTTTCTCCATCAATAACTGTGACAAGGTGGAAGAAATCTATGCGCGTAAATCGCAACATATTATCTTGGTCGAGCGTTTTCTTCAATAGCTCTCTAGTGGTGATGGTGACAGCAGAGAAACCCAACTGTTTACAAATGTTACACTTCAAAAAGAATCAAAATATCTGCGTCTACGGCTCAAATACCCACATGTATGAATGAATCGAACGCACCCAATTGTCTGCCTAACGGATAGTATACATATGCACCAACGAACTGGGTCTGAATACTGAAACAGTACACATATTCAAAATCGATGAGAAGGCTGTGATGATGGTATAGGGTGAGTTGTTGAATAACATACGAAAACCACTTTAACCCATCTATATATTTGCATTACAGCTAAAGCTTTACAAACAGCAAAAATTGCTGGCGCCAAGCAATTGGAAAAGGCAGTGAAGCATTCATCACACTGTACGGATCGTGCAAAGTTAGAAACTGCTGTTGTAACTGCTGCCACCGACACAACGGTCTCTCTACTTGCCGAGTAGCGCTCGTATATCGAAGACAGTATAATCATATCTTTTGCCAACACAGGTTAGCGATGTGCTTGCACAGGAAAATATTTCAATTGGAAAACAAAAAGCAATTAAGAGAGTTTATTTATTATTAAAGTACTTACTTTTCTTTATATCAACTGTATTAATTTAAGTTGCAATTTCATGTGCATATATAATAAGGGATGTCGTGATACGATTGCTGTCGGAATTAGATTTGATTGAATGATTCAGATTCAGAACAATGATAAGTCTGACTCAATTACTGGTCGAACATTTTTAAGTTCACCAATTACGACAGCAATCGGATTCCACGACACCTTTGAATATTCTTGATCTGAAAAAAGAGTAAACCTAATCTGAATTTCTACTAAGCTTTAAGTTGTAGATTATTCAAATAATTGGAGTTTTTTCTAAAGCTTAAAATTATTTTCTGCTCGCTTAGAAAAGATTTCAATTGGCCACAACGTAAATATTTTGATATATTTGGTTTTTTCAACAGAAAATTTCTATGCGATTTGTTTCTATATTTGCATAGTTTAATTGCGCTGTTGAATTGAGAAAGGCTGGGCGATATCTTTCTCAACAGATTGTCATTTGTTTATATATTTGCACAGTTAATTTGTGCTAATGAATTGAGAATGTCTATGTGATATGTGGACAATAAGTAGAAACTTCTAGAAATCAGGAAATGGCCACAACGTAAATATTTTGATATATTTGGCTTTTCAACAGAAAATTTCTATGCGATTTGTTTCTATATTTGCATAGTTTAATTGCGCTGTTGAATTGAGAAAGGCTGGGCGATATCTTTCTCAACAGATTGTCATTTGTTTATATATTTGCACAGTTAATTTGTGCTAATGAATTGAGAATGTCTATGTGATATGTGGACAATAAGTAGAAACTTCTAGAAATCAGGAAATGGCCACAACGTAAATATTTTGATATATTTGGTTTTTTTCAACAGAAAATTTCTATGCGATTTGTTTCTATATTTGCATAGTTTAATTGCGCTGTTGAATTGAGAAAGGCTGGGCGATATCTTTCTCAACAGATTGTCATTTGTTTATATATTTGCACAGTTAATTTGTGCTAATGAATTGAGAATGTCTATGTGATATGTGGACAATAAGTAGAAACTTCTAGAAATCAGGAAATGGCCACAACGTAAATATTTTGATATATTTGGCTTTTTCAACAGAAAATTTCTATGCGATTTGTTTCTATATTTGCATAGTTTAATTGCATAGTTTAATGTCAACAAACTAGAAACGCTTATAACCTTTTCACTTGAAGTAAAGAACTTGACCGCGACAATTGTTGCTTCAGGACTCACGTCACATTTCAATAACCCTATGCTTTTAAAAGATTTGATTCAAAAACTCCCTTCGCAAATGCGCTTAGATTGGGCTATGCATTCAGGTGCATATTCAAATATAAATTTGTTACTCTTTAGCGAATGGTTGTCTACCCGAGCCAACGCTGCTACCACTATTATAACAATACCCGTTGGTGGATATCAACACGAAGAAAGGCGTAAAGCACATCGTGTTGGATTTCATGAGGAAAAATGTGACGTGGCAAGTGAGCAGCGTCAGCAAGATTCGCGTAAGTGCTCGGCGTGTAATGAAAATCATTTTATCGTAAACTGTGGCAAGTTTAAGGTAATGTCATATAATGACAAATGGAATATAGTAAATCACATGAAGTTATGTCGGTCGTGCCTTAAGGCACACGATCCCAAGTTTTGCAAGGAACGACGTGAATGCGGCGAAAACAATTGTACGGCAAAACATCATTTTATGTTGCATAGCCAGAGCAAGAAAGCAAAGACTCTTCGGAAAATGCAGTGGGAATTCATATACAGCAGACATCAAATGTTTTGTATCGAATCTTGCCGATTACCATTCACTCTGGACATGCTACGGCGGATATTTACGCACTTTTGGATGATGGGTCAGGCCCCACGATCATCGAGCAAGACGTACTCAAAAAGTTACAGCTGAAAGGTAAAGAAAGTGAGCTTCGTTTGCGTTGGACGGATGGTTCTGTTCGAATCGAAGAAAATTCCGCTTGTATCAGTTTGCAGGTCTCAGCTTATGCAAAAAATAAAATATATATATTGTGCGACGTACGCACTGTCAACAAGCTCGATTTGCCTCCACAAACTTTGATAATGCCAGAACTAGCAAATAAATATAAACACCTAAGAGGGCTACCAGTGGAGTCATACCAAAATGTGGTACCTCAGATGATAATTGGTTTGAACAATAAACATGTAGCGATGCCCATGAAGTTTAGGGAAGGCAAGAGTGACGAGCCAGCTGCAACGAAAACACGTCTGGGATGGACAATTTACGGTGTTCTGAAGCAAAGCCTAAACGAGAATTTACAACTACACATTTGTGAATGTGACGACGACATAGCACTTCAAAAACTTTTAATAGAAAGCATGAGACATGAAAGCTCAGACGCGCAAGTATCAACATTGAACTTAAAGTATAGATTCGATGAAAACCAACTTGATAAATATGTCCAACGTACCGGAGACCATTTTACGGCCAAGCTACTTTGGCGATCAAATAATATATTACTACCAAATAATTACAATATGGCAAAACGACGACTTGAGTGTTTCGAGAAGAAGCTCAGTAAAGACCCTATGCTAAAACGTAAGGTAAGCGCACATATACAGGATATGGAGAAAAAGCAATATATTCGAAAGCTTGATCAAGGCGAGGTCGACGCATACTATCAGCGAAAGTGGTACTTACCAATATTTACGGTAAAAATCCAAACAGCCAAATAAGACAAGATTAGTTTGGGACGCTGCTGCGGCATATAACGGACTCTCACTTAATGGGTGCTTGGAGAAAGGCCCTGATTTATTAAGACCACTCACGAATATCTTGTATAACTTTAGAATTGGTAATATTGGTATTTGCGCCGATATCTGTGAGATGTTTCACCGGATTAGCGTAGATGTTGAAGATCAACACTCACAAAGATTCCTTTGGCGCGATTGCAACGACGAAAGAAATCCAGATGTCTACGTTTTAAGGGTGATGTCGTTCGGGGCCAGTTGCTCGCCGTCAATCGCGCAGCATACCAGAAATAAAAATGCCGAAGAGTTTAAAAAAGATTTTCCAAGAGCCGTAAAGTCTATAGTTGAAAGACATTACGTGGATGATATGTTGGATTGCGCTGATAGTCCCGCAGAAGCTATTCAGCTGGCCAAAGACGTAAAAGAAGTCCATAAACGCGGAAACTTTCACATCAGAGGATGGGTTTCTAACTGTGAACAGCTGGTTCAAGCGTTAAATGATTCAGATACTGTGAGTGATTTTTGCAAGGCTGGAAAAGTAATTGATCAAGTAATAGAGCCGGAAAAGGTGCTCGGATTGTGGTGGCAAACAAGCAACGACGCGTTTACATTCAACATAAAGTTTACCAAGGCCAGCAGCGCCATTTTACATAACGAAAAGTTACCGACAAAAAGAGAACTACTCCGGCTACTAATGTCGATATACGACCCACAAGGCTTTCTCGCGTTTTTCACAGTGCGTATAAAAATTTTGCTACAAGACATATGGCGAAGTGGTATCAACTGGGATGATATTATACCTAAAGAGTTTGCAATTCCTTGGCAACAATGGCTCTCAAACTTAAAACACGTTGGTGAGGTCCAAATTCCGAGATGTTATTTTGGTAATTTCAACAGACAAATTTGCAGAGTCGAACTGCATGTATTCGTTGATGCAAGCGAGTTAGCAAGCGCGGCTGTAGCCTATTTCAGAATTGTAAACAACGACGAATTCCGTGTTGCCCTTGTTAGCTCCAAAACAAAAGTTGCTCCTTTGCGCCCAATATCAATACCAAGAATGGAACTAACTGCTGCGATTCTAGGATCACGCCTAGCCTGTGCAATTGTCAAGGGCCATGACATCAAAATAAATGACACTCATTTTTATACCGACTCAAAAACGGTGTTGACATGGTTTGCGCTCTGACCCACGTAAATACAAACAATTTGTTATGTTTAGAGTGGCAGAGATACAAGAAAATAGTGACATATCCAAATGGCCTTTCATACCCACTAAGCTAAATGTAGCTGATGCCGCTACAAAACGGCACACTACTAAAGAATTCGCCCCGAATAATGTTTGGTTCACCGGTCCTGAATTTTTATGTCTGCCACAGGAAAGGTGGCCGATTTCCGAAATAGCTGAAATAAATACAAATCCTGTAAGGGAAGAAGACAATCAATATTTACAATGCGCATTACAAGCTGAAGTGCAACCAGTCATTGACATTAGTAGATTCTCCAAATGGGAACGCCTTGAGAGATGCATGGCTTACGTAAAGCGTTTCATCGAAAATTGCAAAAGCAGAAAAAGAACACAATCTAGCCCGTCCGGCAAACCAACCAACCTGATCGCCGACGAGCTTCTCTGGAGTCGTCATGTCCTCTACCGTTTTGCTCAAACCGATGCCTACCGGAACGAGATCGCCTGTCTACGAAAAGACCCTCTATGCATGTTACCCAAAATTAGCCCCCTTAGAAAACTATCGCCAGTCGTCGCCGATGATCATATCGTTCGAATGCGCAGTCGTATAGAAAATGTCCCGATAGAAGATGTAGAAAAAACCCAATTATTTTACCAAGAACTCATAAGATTACGCAACTAATAATTGATTGGTATCACCGAAAATACCATCACGTACACCACGACACGGTCATCAATGAGATGTTCCAAAGATTTTATATTCCTAAACTTCGCCAAGCCCTTCGGACAGTGCGCAATAACTGTATAACCTGCAAGTTGCGAAAAGCAAACCCAACTCCTCCTGAAATGGGACTACTACCTAAGGGACGTCTGGCGCCATATACAAGACCCTTTTCGTATGTAGGCATTGACTTCTTCGGCCCGTTCTTCGTAACTATAGGAAGGCGTACGGAAAAGAGATACGGCGTATTATTTACTTGCATGACTTGCCGCGCCATACACATTGAGGTGGCACACTCGCTGATACGAGTAGAAGAGGGCAACCAATAGAAATATTTAGCGACAATGGTACTAACTTTATTGCTGCTGAGAAATAGCTATGCAAGACCTATAATGACATAGAATTCAACGCTCTGCAGGCAAAACTAACAACGGCTGAATGTAAGTGGACTTTCATCCCACCAGCAAGCCCTCACATGGGCGGCGCCTGGGAGCGCATGATACGCTCAGTAAAGAACGTACTATACCACATCGTTACACCAAACACAAAGCTCACAGATGAGAAACTTCATAACCTGCTGTTGGAAGTGGAAAGTATTGTCAACGGTCGCCCGCTTACTTATTTATCGCTGGATACAGCTGCCCAGGAAGCTCTTACTCCAAACCACTTTCTAATGGGAAGCTCTTCTGGCAACAAACCACCAAGTAAATTCGAATCACAGATGCGTATGTTAAAAGTTCCTGGCGACACTCACAGTACCTGGCCGACATGTTTTGGAAACGATGGGTGGCCGAGGTACTCCCAACGCTGACTAGAAGGTCAAAATGGTTTGGCCACACAAAATCAATCGCAGAGGGTGACGTGGTGATAATCGTTGATCCTAATCTTCCTCGTCATGTTTGGCCAAAGGGTATCGTAACTAAGGTGTACCCTGGACAGGATGGGCAGGTGAGGAGTGCAATTGTCCGTACGTCGACCGGCGAGTATCACCGACCAGCAGCAAAATTGGCTCTATTGGACATTCAACAATGTATCACTGACAGTGTCGCCTAGATGAAGGTATTTCCTCCCTACCGTCCTAATACCGGGGGGGAGAATGTGGCAAGGCCATCAAAGTCGATATGTTAATCAATAATGCAACATTGTTGCGTGTAACAAGTATGATCTCAAATTTTCTGAATTAAAAATTTCATTGTACTAACTGACAAGAACGCGTACTTAAATTGAAATAAAACTAAGTTTTTGAAGCGTTTCGCTTGCTTATACCATTAAAGTAAAATAGTTTAATTTGTATAGAGCAGCAGTGCTGTCTAAATTAGTTATTTCTAACATGTTGAATAAATAACTCCAATATTGAATAATGGAAAAATGGCCTTTATGAAAGTACTTCAAATAACACTTACTTTGCAACTAGCTGGCTTAATAACCAAACTGATTGATAGCTCAAATGAAAACTGTCTTTCAAAATAATACTGCTATGGCTCGCTAGATAGCGGGTTAATCGAAACTGCTTGATAGCTCAAATCAAACTGAATTCCAGCGCCTCTACTTTTGCTGCCTTTTATACTCTCTGATTTCAACGTTCGCACCTTCTAGGCGCTTCCAGAATATACTAGTTGCCATCAGCTCTCAAACTTCTCAGCTGTAACTACAATTGCACGATTTTATAGCTTCTCTCATTGCATACTTTCAGGAGTATCTCAGATATATGCATGTGTTTGTGCATTGACTCTCCGCTGCTCGTATACGTACATGGTACATATGTGTAGACGCAATTATTGTTTCGTTTATGTAGATATATAATGATTGAATTATTGATGTGAATTCACGTCACTGCTTAGCATCGGCCTAGAGATAGCAGCACCCCTTAATTTTGCTAATATTCGTAACAATATGTAGTAATAGGTGGGTCTTTTCCCATGCATTTAAAAGGCAATTCCAATATATAAACATGACATTGGAAACGTCTTCTGAAGTATTGCGCTTTTTTTCAAATTCTCGATAGCAAAACCGGCACCCCTATATTTAAATAGTGATATCCCGAGGGCGGCCACCGTGGTGTGATGGTAGCGTGCTCCGCCTATCACACCGTATGCCCTGGGTTCAACTCCCGGGCAAAGCAACATCAAAATTTTAGAAATAAGATTTTTCAATTAGAAGAAAATTTTTCTAAGCGGGGTCGCCCCTCGGCAGTGTCTGGCAAGCGCTCCGATTGTATTTCTGCCATGAAAAGCTCTCAGTGAAAACTCATCTGCCTTGCAGATGCCGTTCGGAGTCGGCATAAAACATGTAGGTCCCGTCCGGCCAATTTGTAGGGAAAAATCAAGAGGAGCACGACGCAAATTGGAAGAGAAGCTCGGCCTTAGATCTCTTCGGAGGTTATCGCGCCTTACATTTATTTTTTTTATTAT